>CAKNYM010045362.1:18377-34867 GCA_932195095.1 Andricus curvator
GCCTCTCTTAGAAAATAAATTATATCGAAAAAATATATTTTTTTTTTTTCGATATAAAGTAAGTGATTCTCGATCGAATGTTCTCTGCTTGAAGGCCTTGTGACATCCCCTTTCTTGTGTATCATTCTAAGAAATGTTTGAGACCACGATATTGGGATCTTTTCTTCATCAATTATTTTATTAAATAACGAGTTTAAGTAAAGGATCAGATTGCCGGGAACATTTTTTTAAAAGTCATAGCTAATACCATCCGGGCCAGGGGCCGTACCATTTTCTGACTGTTTCAAGCTTGAAATAGTTTCATCAAGAGTTACATGTGAGTCAAGATAAGGATTTCGAAATTATTGATCAATATTAAGTAAGAATTTGGATCCCGGACTGGATAAAGAGATTTCAAGTACTGTTCCCATATATTTAGGTCTATATCATCTTTATACAAAGGTTTGAAATTATAGCTATTTACTATCTTGCAGAATTGTTTAGAATCGATTGCATGCGCGAGAGAATCTAATAAGGAATTTTTATAATCTTCCTTCTTGGAATCTAATAATTTTGTATGTACTTTTTTACAGTTCGTATAAATCGACACAACATCAGGATTAAATTTTTGTTCCTCGCATTTCTTAAATACTTCATTCAGCTCTCCTTTACTTTTTCTGCATTGTGTATCAAACCATGGCTTCGAACGACTCATTTTTCTTGACGATTTTACACTCATGTTAAGTTCTGTCGCTGTCTATTTAATAGCATTAATTAAATTCTTTGAAAGGTCATCTATCGACAACATTGCAGAGTTAATATTTGGAGGGTACTGGATCATTTCTTTAAATTTATCAGCAAAGTCATAATTGAAGATATAAGATATATATAAGAAATTTGTAGATCTTTTTTGAATGCACAATTTTAGTCCACTCATGATTTGTCGTATGTTGCATAGTTTGACCGTAAAATTGATTTTTTGGATTTTTCATTATTTCTTGTGCAATAAAAATGTGAATTTTCGATTTTTCAAGAAAATTCAAAAAGTCTTTATAGTAATCTTGTAGGGCATGCAAAAAGAAACACTTTTCCTTTCTTGACTTTTTTTTCGTATCGTGCGCTGTTTGGCCGAAAATGTTACTTTTCGTTTTTTTTTGGGGATATTGAAAATGCTGTAACTCGGACAATTTTCTTTTGATCAAAAAACGTCGTGAGGATAAATTGTTTAAATTTTCGAGTACTATAAGCGGCCGCACATATACTTTTCAAATTTGGAAATAAATGGTCTAAAAAACTTTTAAAATGCTCTAACTTTTTGAATTTTCATCAAAAATGGCTGGTTAACGAACTCGATCTTTTTTTGCCCCCTGAAACTGTGTGCCAAAGCACAATCCAATCCGAATAGTCTTTCAAAATTTATCCGATATACAGACGACGACGACAACGACAGACAGACAGACACCGACGTAAAAACTATTTTTTCTGACTCAGGGGGCCTCAAAACGTCGACATTTGATGGAACTCGCGAAAGTCATTTTTCACATAAAACCAATACTTTCTCATTATGATGAGAATGTAATAATTCATTATTTTTTGTGCGATCAAAATTTGAATTTTCCATTTTTTTCAAGAAAATTGGAAAAGACGTCATAATAATCTTGTAGCACGTGCGAAAAGAAACACTTTTTCTATCCTGACTTTTTTTCGTATCGTGCGTTGTTTGGCCGAAAATTTTACTTTTTGTTTTTTGGGGGGATTTTGAAAATGCTGTAACTCGGGCAATTTTCTTTCTATAAAAAAAAGTCGTAAGGATAAATTGTTTGAATTTTCGAGTACTATAAGCGGCCTCACATATAATTTTCAAATTTGGAAAAAAATGGTCTAAAAAATTTTGAAAATGCTCAAACTTTCTGAATTTTCATCCAAAATAGCTGGTTAACGAACTCGATTTCTCTTTTTGCCCCCTGAAACTGTCTGCCAAAGCACAATCCAATCCGATTAGTCTTTCAAAAGTTATCCGATATACAGACGACGACGACAACGACAGACAGACAGACACCGACGTAAAAACTATTTTTTCTGACTCAGGGGGCCTCAAAACGTCGACATTTGATGGAATCCGCGAAAGTCATTTTTCACATAAAACCAATACTTTCTCATTATGATGAGAATGTAAAAAGGGGTGCTCGAATAGTTTGCGTGATTTAAAGTCGAGTGATCTAGTAATGTCAAAGCTATAGGAAAATGATCGGATCGAGTTGGAATCCTCAGCACTTGGAAATCCTCGATTGACTGAATTCACACACTATTAGACCAGCCAAATCTATAATTGAAGAACTTTTTTCTCTTAGGAATGTACATTGAGCTGGGCAGTCGCTTTTAGTTCTTCCATTCAGGACAAAAAAAAACAATTTTTTTCAAAGCTTTCTACCAACTGTTTTCCCCTTTTGTCTTTATCAGCGACCAGACTTGTTCTTACGTCATACAAATTAAAATTGTTACACAGAGTTTCCTCTTCTAATTGATTCATTTATCCAATTTTACCGTTCGAATCCCCTCCCACAATTATCGAGTATTCCGGATATTTCAATGACAGATCAAAGATTATTTCGTTCATATTGAACAGAACATTTTCAAAATTAGAATTAGGGCTAGAGTATATTGATCCAATAACTATATTAAAACTATTACCTTCGACTTTAACAAAAATGTAATCCTCTGCCACACATATCGTTTCCATTTTATATTTGTTTGCGTTGTTGATGATGAGTAGACCTCTTCCTTTTGAGGATTCTCTGGTAGCCGTACTGTAGACAACTTGACAGTCGATGTTACGTTGAGGATACGTGATTTGAGGTGAAGAAGTAAGCCATGTCTCACTCACACAAATGATGTCATCTGTAGTGGTATAGTTATAGATATGATCTAGATTATTAAATCCCCTTGCATTCCAAAATATAATACGAGATGCTGGTACTGTTGGCGAATCGTTTATGAACTTGGGATCGATTTGGAGTTTTCTCCTCCCGGTGTTTCCTTTAAAAAAGGTTTGATCGAATTTCCTTTTTGAGCATGTTTGATTTTTTTATTGAAATCTTTGCTAGAAGAATCTGATTTCGGAGGGCGACCTCTTGTCCTTTTCCTGCTAGCAGTAGAACTTAAAGAAGATGTTGAGATTGCCCCATCAGACTGATAAACATCCTCACTCTTCTCTGCCACAATCTTCGCGGCTAAGGATACATCTAAATACTGATTATCCATGAAGAGTCGGGTTCCGTTAATCGTTGAGGACTTTCCAAGACTATCCAGCTTTTGTTGATAATCTCGAAGCTTCTTGCGTATTTCTCTTTGTTCATGAGTGAAGTCATTTGCGAAAGATATCTTCAAAGAGCGCAGATTTTTAGCATTCTTAAATATTTCATTTTTGAATCTCGAGTTCGTAAAAGTAACCAGAATAGGTCTTGTTCCCTCTTTTCTTCCAATTCTAATAACCCTTTCGAAACACTCAATAGGAATAATAATTTTAGCTTCCTTGAAAATCTTGCTAACCGTGTCAAAAAGATTCTCGTTGTTAGTCGAATCATCCTTCACACTGTAGAGAAAAATATTCCTAGACCTTTCTTTTATATCTAAAAATTCAAGCTTTTTCTCAAGAAGATAATTTCTTTCTTCGAATTTTTGGTTCTTCTCTTCCAAAAGGTGACATCTGGTTTTGTAGATTTTTAGTTCTTCCAAGATTTTTTCATCCGAGCTCTTTAGTACTTTAATATCTTCAGTCATTTGTTGAACACTCGCTCCTGTGGATTTTACATTTTCTTGAACTGATAGTAAGAGAGATTTTAGCTCTTCGTTGGTCGTCATAACTACCGAATTAACTCTCACTTTACACTTCAAAACGCAAAATACGAATAAGCTGCGTAAGCTCTCAGAAAGGAGTGACACGGAGCGACCGAGAAACACGACCGACCAGCTCGGAGGCTAGAACTGTAATCGACTTTTGTCTTATTATTTTTTCGTAGCTGGTTTCGCTTGTCCAAAAATTGAATTTTTTTATTATTGATGTTTGTTTACGAATAAAACAAAAACTACCGGTCCTATGAAAAAGTTATTAATAACAAATTTGTAGATCTTTTCTGGGTACATAATTTTTGTTGAGTCATTTTTTTTCGTATCTTTCATAGTTCAACCGCAAAATGGAATTTTTTATTTTTCATTACTCTTTGTGCGATCAAAATTTGAATTTTCGATTTTTCGAAAGAATTCAAAAAGTTGTTATGATAATCTTATAGGGCTTTCAAAAAGCAACGTTTTTCTTTTTCTGACTTTTTTTCATATCGCAAACTGGTTGGCTTAAAATGTTCATTTTCGTTTTTTTTTGTGTATTGAAAATGTTATAACTCTGAAAATTTTCTTCTTCTTGGAATCAGTCGATGGGATAAATTTTTCGAGTTTCCGAGTACTATGAATAGCCGTACATGGAATTTTTAAACCTAAAAAAAATGGTTTCACAAATTTTGAAAATGCTCTAACTTTTTGAATTTTCATCCAAAATAGCTGCTTAACGAACTCGTTCTTTCTTTTTAGGCCTTAAAAAAGTGTGCCAAAGCACAATCCAATCTGATCAATCTTTCGAAAGTTATCGTGCCTACACGATACTACAGACTACGGACAGACAAACACCTTCGTGAAAATCGTTTTTTCTGACTCAGGGGGTCTCAAAACGTGGACATTTGATGAAAACCAACTAAGTCAAATTTTACATAAAACCAATACCTTCTCATTAGGATAAGAATGTAAAAATATATATCATACCACTGATCTGAGTACAGGACCTCAAACACAGAGCTACACTATCGTCGGAAATTATCTACATGTCCAGCGCGAGCATTACTAAATTGCTGAATTTGGAACGTAATTACTCGTTCAAAAAAGGAGCGAGAAACTTTTTTGAAAACCGATGGTAAGCTTGTGAAATTCCGCTTCTAATGCCCACAAATATATTTCTTTTTATCCTTTCCATGAGAATGTAACACGTTACAAGTTTTGAACAAAAATTCCACAATTTCTCGAATTTTGTACCTTGACTTCAACTCGTTGCATGACTTAGGAAACTTGTAGAAAAAATACGAAATTCATGCCACACAGTCCAAGCGTGTCTGTGTTGAATTTCAGTTTGCGATCACCGCTCTCGGCCGCTCTGCTGCTTGAATCGTTCGTTGAGGCAAGAGCGAATAGGCCACGCAAATAGAGGTGGCGCTTGCTCGGGCACTCTGCTAATCTAATGCGTTAAATCAGTAATTAAAAAAAACGTAAATTTAAAAATAAATTGCTCATAAAGAATATTACATTATTTTTCCATTATAATAGACTTTAGAGTATGTTAAGACCTGGATATCGGTGGTGTCCATTGGGGCCTAGAGTTTAGTGAGACCTGGATATTAGGGATATCCATTGGAGCTCGAGTTTTGAGAGACCTGGCTATCAGGGGCATCCATTGAGGGGCCTCGAGATTTCCTTAATGCTTGGGCCGAGAGGGTTGTTGAACATTGAGGCAGCGATGTGTCTGGGTTAGCAAGCAGTTGTGGGACTACTCTCTGGAGGAAAATCTGACCCTGGTGGAGAGACAATGAGGTCACTTTTTCGCGTAACAACGCGGTTATTTTTTTAGGGGGTCTGATGTCGCCGCACCTGACAGATCAGGGGGGTCCTTGGAACTATCAGTGGGTAGGGTTATGTCAAGTACAAGTGTTATAAAGGATCTAGGGAATGTGAAGATCCCAGTCCTTGTTGGGGCATACGGTTAGGCGTAACGTCATACCCTTCTTTAGGTTTTGGTTCCGGCGTTTAGTTGGCTTGGCTCTAGGATGGTAAGTGGGTGTAGTCCAGCAGGAGGTGGACCATTTTTAAAAGCGTCGATGTAATGTTTACCTGTAAATTGGGGCCCTTTATCGGTAAAGAGGGCTCTGGGATAACCGTAACGACGTAAAACATCACTTTCTACTGTAGCGATAATCTGGGGGGCATTTGCGTCATTTAGGGGAAAGGGCTCTACCCATCGTGAGAAAAGTTTGATTACTTTCAGAAGGAAGGTTTTTCCTCGGCCCCATGTGGGGTAAAGGCCCTTCAGGTCTAGCGCAACAGTTTCCCAAGGGTTCTTTTTATCCCGGGGGCGTTGTTAGTAACAGTGGGACGTTCTGCGGGGTCTGCAACAAGCACATAGATGGCAGCTTTTCATTTATTCCCTGATGTCCTCTCTCATCTTGGGCCAGAGAAAGGAATGGTGGATGGCTCGAAGGATCTCGCTTATACCCAGATGCCCGGCAAGTCCGGAGTCGTGGTGTTCATGGAGTAAGTCGAACTCCAGGTTCGGCGACCGACGAGGTCGAGTCCGAGTTTGTTGTGGTATAGGCGCCACCGAGTGTTGATTGACTTCCAACAGTGAGAGTAATTTTGTTGACAAGAGTAACGCGTACTCTGATCGAAGAGGGAATTGTTTATAAGGGAAGTATTCATAGCAGAATATGGGATGAAAATTATTTTTCTTTTCTTTCAGGGCCCACGTTATTTGATTATAAGGGAAGTCTTGTTTGATAACAGTTAAGGGTGGTCTGGGTTCTCCAGGATGACGTTGCGGTGACGACGATTTCCGCGATACGGGAGTAATTCTCTCCGTAACAGAGATCTACTTCAAGGAAGGTCAAGGGTAGTTTGGGTGTTTCAGGGTATACAGGGTGACGTTGCGGTTCACTGTGATAAAGGCCATGGCTACCGAAATGGAAGCAATCCTCTTCGTAACGAAGACCGGTTCCAACGCTGCTGGAAATGTGGCATGCAAGCGATGGAAGTTGCGGTCCAATAATATAGTAGGCAAGTGGGAAGGATAAAAACAAGCGTTTTATTCTCAGTTCGTGTATTGTCGAAATTTACACTATGGGTGCTTGGGGAAGAGTGACTCTCGGTCTCGAACACGCTATATTTGAAGACTAGCTCGGACAGCGGCACGCCACTAATGGCGGAAGTAAGTGAGGGTGTTACAGTATTGGCCCGCGGTAGCCACGCAAAAGAAGACAAGCGTTCAATAAACATCGAAGACGCTTTTGCGTTGTCGATTGTCAGGGGGAGCTTAACCTTCGACTGAGTGTCGCGGCTCAGTTCTTTCTAAGTTGAATGAGAGGTGAGGTTAAAAAACCCAGTCTTTGAACGAAAGAATCATTGTTATGATTATAGTTTATAACCATGAATATAAAGGTTTCTCCAGAATAGGACTTTATAAGTCGACGCAACGTCGATGCAGCATCGAGGTGATGCGCGCGCACCTGCTGCCAACTGTTGGAATATTCTGACATTCAAGTTTAGTAAGTACTGAAAATTGACATAACCTCACTTTGACCAAATACTGTTGGCAACAGCTGCGCGCGCACCACGTCGATGCTGCGTCGACGCTACGTCGACTTATGAAGTCCCATTGTGGAGAGACCTTAATTTAGCAAAAATAAATTTTTTATTTATCTTTCAAGGAGGAGGAATTGTAGTAAATGAGACCATTTTCTTATTAGTATTTCATTTTTCACTATTATAATGAAATTCGATTTGAAATTTTTCATAATTATAAATTATAAACTTATAAAATTATAAAAAACATGTCTTTTCAAAACCTTGAACAAATTTTTTTTTAAATAACTGATTAACAGTATCAGACTAAAAGGATACATGAGCAAGCGCTACCTCTATTTGTGGCCTATTCGGTCCTGGCTTAACGAACGATGAAAGCAGCGGACCGGCCGAGAGCGTTAATCGCAGACTAAAATTCTACACAGATACGCTCAGATATTTTTAGGCGTATCTCGGCATCCCGTGAATATTTTTAAAATCTTATTGGCGTAAATTAAGAATAAGATTCACAGAACTATGTGGTATAAATTTTAGATTTTTCTACAACTGTCCTTTGTTATGCAACGTATTGAAGAGAAAGTACAAAATTCGATAAATTCTGGAATTTCTGTTTAAAACTTCTAGCGCGTTATATTTTTATCAAAAGGTGAAAAAAATCTCTGTTTGGGGCTATTCTATGCGGAATTTCATAACCTTTCGATCCGTTTCTCAAAAAAGTTTCAATCTTTTTTTTGAACGTGTAATCACGTTTCAGAGTCAGGAGTTATTTTTAATGCCGCTTGCGCTAGCAGTGTAAATAATTGCCGACGGTAGTGTAGATCTGAAAACAAATATGTCGAGGTTCGAGCAATTCACGGCGACTTCACTGCTCCCAAAATATTACTTCGACACTACTGCGCATACGTGATATATAGTCCGAATTATTGACTAGGACAGTCAGCTCTAGGAAAAATTTTTTGATTCTACTGGAGTCAGTTGACAAAACAAATAGTGTTGCCTCTCGCTACGTATGCGCAGTTTGGCAGGGGCTACAATTTGGGAGCCCTGAGCAACGTAGCTGTTTTCCCCCACTTGATGCCACCCACACCATCGCTAGTTCCGCGTTTGTTTCCCACGCCTACACTAGCTGCGCATGTTTTTTTGGTGCTAGTTGCGCTTTTGTTTTCATCGCACTAGGATTTTGCTCCATTTATGCTTGGCTTCTATTTTCTTTGCGCTTGGCTTTTGTATCTTCTGAATTAAAAGCGTGAATATGCTGTAGGAATTATACAAAATTAAACTCTACATCTGAATACATGTGAAAGTTAAATATTTTAAACTTAAACTCAACAAAGCTGAGAAAGCACAGCGTTATGTGCTTCAATTCAAGGGGCAATTGCGAAAATCCTGGTAAGGTAAACATCAAACATTAAAATGTAATACTTGAATAAAATAGAAAAAACAACAATAAAAAGAGTAAGAGTATATGCACACAGTCTCAACATAAAATTAAGCGTGTACTTTAATATTTTCAGAATTCTCAACACGTACTACCGATGTCAACTTGGCATTCAATTCAACTTACAATTCAATTAAACCTTCAATATATGAATACCTTCAATTCCATGAATTCCTTGAATTCCGTGAATTCATTGAATTCCTTGAATCCATTGAATTTCTTAAATTCATTAAATTCCTTGAATTCCATGAATTCCGTGAATTACATAAATTCCGTAAATTCCGTGAATTCCATCAATTCTTCGAATTTCATGAATGCCATCAATCCCGCGGCTTCCATTAATTTCGAAAATTTCTTGAATTCCGTCAGTTCCTTGAATACCTTGCAATTCATGAATTCCTTGAATACCTCGAATTCCATGAATTCCTTGAATAGCTTCAATTCCATGAATTTCTTGAATACCGCGAATTCATTTAATTCCAAGAATTCCTCGAATATCGTGAATTCATTGAATTCCGTAAATTCCTTGAAATCCGTCTATTCCTTAAATTCCGTGAATACCTTGAATTCCATGAATTCCTTGAATTTGATGATTTCGTTGCATTCAATGAATTCCTGAATTCCTTGCATTCAATGAATTCCTTGACTTCCATACTTTCCTTGAATTGTATGAATTCCTTGAATTCGATGCATTCCTTGAATTCCATGAATTCCTTGAATTCCATTAATTCCTTGATTTCCATTGTATACCATTACAATGGTATACAATGGAAATCAAGGAATTAATTAATTAATTTTTAATTACTTCTTTAGTTTAATTTATATAATAATTAATATATATATATATATATATAATTAATTTAGTTTAATTACTTAATTACTTAATTACATTAATTCCTCGAATTTCATCAATTTCATAAATTCTATGAATTTCATTAATTCTCTGAATTGTGTGAATTCCATGAATACCTTGAATTCCATGAATTACTTGAATTCATTGATTTTCATGAATTCTTTGAATTCCATGAATTCTACTAATTCCTTGAATTCCATTAATTCTTTGAATTCCATGAATTCCTTGAATTTCATGAATTTCATGAATTCCATGAATTTCATGAATTCCATGAATTCCTTGAATTCCACGAATTCCTTGAATTCCATGAATTCCTTGAATTCCACGAATTCCATGAATTCCTTGAATTCCACGAATTCCTTGAATTCCATGAATTCCATGAATTCCTCGAATTCCACGAATTCCTTGAATTCCATGAATTCCTCGAATTCCACGAATTCCAAGAATTCCTTGAATTCCTCGAATTCCATGAATTCCTCGAATTCCATGAATTCCTTGAATTCCATGAATTCCTCGAATTCCATGAATTCCTCGAATTCCATGAATTCCTTGAATTCCATGAATTCCTTGAATTCCATGAATTCCTTAAATTCCATAAATTCCTTGAATTCTATGAATTCCTTGAATTCCATGAATTCAAGAAATTCCTTGAATTCTATGAATTCCTTGAATTCTATGAATTCCTTGAATTCCAGGAATTCAAGAAATTCCATGAATTCCTTTAATTTCATGAATTCCTCGAATTTCATGAATTCCTCGAATTCCATGAATTCGGTGAATTCCATGAATTTTTTGAATTTCATGAATTCCATGAATCCCACGAAATCCATGAATCCCACGAATTCCATGAATCCCATGAATTCCTTGAATTTCATGAATTCCTTGGATTCCATGAATTCAAGAAGTTTCATGAATTCCATGAATTCCTTGAATTTCATGAATTCCATGAACGCCTAGAATTCCATGAATTTTTGGAATTTCATGAATTCCATGAATTCCTTGAATTCCATGAATTTCATGTATGTATGAAATGGCCAACGGCCATACCACGCTGAAAAACCCAGTTCTCGTCAGATCACTGAAGTTAAGCAGCGTTGGACGCGGTTAGTACTTGGATGGGTGACCATTCAAGAATACTGACATGAGTGCTGTTGGCACATCGTGGGTGTGGTGAGCCCACACTTGTAATTATTTATAACTACAAGAAAAACCTAGAAACACTACCCGAATCGGGTAGTGTCACGCCTACCCTGAAAGGGAAATGGTTTAATGGTATATATATATATGTGTGTGTGTATGCCATTAAGCCATTTCCCTTTCAGGGTAGGCGTGAAACTACCCGATTCGGGTAGAGTTTCTAGGTGGATAGTTTGCTTGTAGTTATAAATAACTACAAGTGTGGGCTCACCACACTTCACATTCCGTGAATTCCTTGAATTCTATTAATTCCTTGAATTCCATTAATTCCTTGAATGCTGTTAATTCCTTGTATTCCATAAATTCCAAGAATTTTATGAATTCTTTGAATTTCGTGAATTCCTGGAATTCTGTGAATTCCTTGAATTTCGTGATTCTTTGAATTTCGTGATCCGTGAATTCCTTGAATTCCGTGAATTCTTTGAATAAGGTGAATTCGGTGAATTCCTAGAATTTCATGAATTCTTTGAATTCCGTGAATTCTGTGAATTCCTTGAATTCTGTGAATTCCTTGAATTCTGTGAATTCCTTGAATTCTGTGAATTCCTTGAATTCCGTGAATTCTGTGAATTCCTTGAATTCCATGAATTCCTTGAATTCTGTGAATTCCTTGTATTCCATGAATTCCTTGAATTCCTTGAATTCTGTGAATTCCTTGTATTCCATGAATTCCTTGTATTCCATGAATTCCTTGAATTCCATGAATTCCTTGAATTCTGTGAATTCCTTGTATTCCATGAATTCCTTGTATTCCATGAATTCCTTGTATTCCATGAATTCCTTGAATTCCTAGAATTTTATGAATTCTTTGAATTTCGTGAATTCTGTGAATTCCTTTAATTTCGTGATTTCTTGAATTTCGTGATCCATGAATTCCTTGAATTCCGTGAATTCTTTGAATTGGGTGAATTCTTTGAATTCCGTGAATTTCTTGAATTCCGTGAATTCCATGAATTACTAGCAGCGTTGGGCGCGGTTTGTACTTCGATGGGTGACCATTCGAGAATACTGCGTGCTGTTGGCATTTCGTGGGTGTGGTGAGCCCACGCTTGTAGTTATTTAGTACAAGAAACTATCCACCTAGAAACACTACCCGAATCGGATAGTGTCACGCCTACCCTGAAAGGGAAATGGCTTAATGGTATACTTACTTACTTGAATTTCGTGAATCCCTTCAATTCCGTAAATTCCGTGAATTCCTTGTAATCCGCGAATTCAAAATATTTTAAAATAAACTATTAAACCGGAGAGTAATAATTACTAAACCTATCTGCTGTTTGCCGTGTAAGTATGCGTACTAAAACGAGGGGCCAACTCAAAAAACGGAGTGGTTCTTTTAGACGACCAACGCCAGAGTGGTCGTTTTAGACGATCACTCAAAGAGTAGTTTTTTTTAACATGCAGGTATCGATATATTTACTTGCCCTGACAAAAAGGACCATTCTGACAGTCATAAAAGCTAATCTTTTTAAGGATTAAGCAATTTTGTATATTTTCACACAATATATATATTGAATCAATTCATTTAAGGATTTTTATTTGTATTCTGCTTGTTTGATGACGATACCGATAATGCTGTTTGTTTTTACGTTATTCTAACGGCTGAGGAGATCCTTATAGAAAATTACAATTTTTATTTTTTTCAAGAACATTTTTCAGGGTTATACTGATTGAGACCCACAGATTCAGAATTTTTTCATTAAAAATAATTAATGTAATAATAACAAATTCTTCATTAATCAATTTTAATCCTTCGCGTCTGTTAACAGTCTCATTTCTGAGTCCGAAAAGTTTCGTCTTGAGACAAGTTTACGGCGACAGCGTTATGTGCTTCAATTTAAGGGGTAATGGCGAAAATCCTGGTAAGGTAAACATCAAGCATTAAAATGTAATACTTAAATAAAACAGAAAAAACAACAATAAAAAGAGTAAGAGTATACGCACACAGTTTCAACATAAAATTGAGCGTGTACTTTAATATTTTCAGAATTCTAAACACGTACTACCGATGTCAACTTGGCATTCAATGAATTCCTTGAGTTCCATGAATTCCTTGGATTCCATGAATTCCATGAATTCCATGAATTCCTTGAATTCCATAAATTCCTTGAATTCCACGAATTCCTTGAATGACATAAAATCCTTGAATTCCATGAATTCCATTAACTGCATAAATTCCTTAAATTCCATGAATTCCTTGAATTCCATGAATTTCTTGAATTTTATGAATTCCTTGATTTTCATGAATTCCTTGAATTCCGTGAATTCCGTGAGTTCTGTGAATTTCATGAATTCCGTGAATTCCTTGAATTACATAAAATCCTTGAATTCCATGAATTCCGTGCACTCCATGAATTCCTTGAATTCTTAAAATTTTTATGAATGCCGTGAATTCCGTTAATTTCGTGAGTAATATTACACATTTTTCATTAATCAATTTTAAACCTTCGCGTCTGTTAACAGTGTCATTTCTGATTCCGAAAAGGTTCGTCTTGAGACAAGTTTATGCCAACTTGAAATCACCATGCTAAGACGATAAAAGTAAGATATTATCTTATTTCTAATCTCAGTTTTGGGACGCAGCCAGACATCGATGTGTTGGAGAGGAACTCAAGAAATCACCAAGTCGAACTCAAGTCGAAGCATTTTTACTCGGGATAGAAAGCTTTAATTTATTCTTTTAGTGTAACGCCGTGTTTTTCTGGTATGTGCTAATATAAGTTTGAAACTGTTTGAAAAGCTGAATCACACACAGGACACATTATCGAAGGTAGTTTCTTATATTTATCCTTATAAACGTAGATTACATGTCTATTCAGATTGCTTTTGTTGCTGAACTTATGATCACACACTTGGCATTGCTCGCTTTTGATATTATTATTCTCCTGGACGTGTAGAATTTTAACATGCTCCTTTTGATTGTATTTATAGAGAGACTTCAGGTCTGGAAACTATTATTCGAACCTAGAAAAACAAAATTCAAATGATCGATTTGTAATAAGAAAATTATAAGCTTGCAAAATAAGAAGTACAAAATGCAAATGTCATCTTCTAAACTGTTCGAATATAATGAATTACGTGCAGAATGAAAGTGCACAGTGAACCTTAGTTCAAACACCAAAATCTGAAGTTTAAGAAAATAATTAATTAAGTGCAAGATGAAAGTCAACATGCCAATTCCATAGTCTAAAATGTGCAAAAATAATTAACTGCGCCCAAGATGAAAGGGAAAACTTAACCTTCCAACAGCAAAATCTGAAATTTGCAAAAATAATTTAATCGTGCAAAAGTACATTTCCAATACCCTCGTCTAAATAATGAAGTGCAAAATGAAATGTCTAACAGTTAAATCTGAAATTACACACAAAATTACGCACAAAATACCAAGAAAAAAACGTTCAGTCGTTTGAGCTAAAACCGGCTGGAATGTATCCTTTCAGGTGTCCCAAATAAAAGTTCTTATGTGCACTAGGTCCCAAAAGTCCTTAGGTTTCGAGTTACAGGCACTTGAATGTTATAAAATAACGATCTTTATATTATATGATTTTCAACTTTCTGAGCGCTATACTGACATAATATCGTGATTTCAGACTAAGTGATCAGAAAAAGAGTTCTAGGAATGTAAGTAAGGTACCTTGTGATGGCCTTGTATGTGTTCTTGAACCGTATTTTGAAGGACATTTGAAGGTCAACTTATTTCTTTTTCAATGGAACCCATCTTTTACTTTTCATTTTTAAAAAACAACTTTTTTCAATAGAATGTAAGTAAGCTACCTTTTGATGACCTTATCTATGACCTTGACCCACATTCTGAAGGTCTTTTGAAGGTCAAATTTTTTTCAAGAAATCCATTTTTTCACTTTTCATTCTTGAAAAACGCGACTAAAGGTTAAACAGTTATAAAAATAAAATAACATCCAAGTCATGATTTGCAAAACCTTATCTAGGTAAAGAATGTTGACTTTGAACTTCCATTTATCAGTTAATCAGTATTTTCAGTTAATTTTATTTCGTAAAATCTATTACATTTTTTTTTGTATTTTTATTTTGTTACATACATGCTGGATAATGCATCTTATACTAATGTAATCGTACTTGCATTCGTAATAATTATACATCACATTTAATAAGTACAAGTAAATTGTTTTTCGTTAGAACATAATAATATATGTAACCATTCTTTTCAAAAATGGCTAATCGAATAACTTGTTACGTCTGTGGTAACGCCTTTTTACCCAGGGGAATGATTTTTTTAGCGCCGGAAGAAGATCAGCACTTCCTAGAAATCGTTTTTACTAGGCGTAATGAAGCTGGACTACATGAAGCTCCTATAATTGATGATACTCGAGCATGTCTCAATTGTAATATTGGCATGCGCAGAGAAATAGATGTGTTGCAACAAGATCCAGATGCTTTGAGACTTAATATTATTTCTCTATACCTCTATGATCACTGTCTTGCATGTCATGGGGCTAATAATGGGTTGATATTTTTGTCAAAAGCAATATTTATGTTCCACCACGTATCGTATGTTGTAATATTTATTTTAATACGAAATGATTACTTCCAGAGAAAATAATTCAAGAACTGAGGTATGTAAATAGACCATACAATATTAGAGGACCTGCATTGTATGCATTTTTTCAAGCAATGAGAGAAGCAGTAAGTCTCAGTGCAATACGTAGATATGAAGATGAAAATGGGGTATCAGATGAAGAATTTAGAGCAATATCTCATATTTCAAAGGTTGATTTGAATGATCTCTTCACATATTGTGTTCCTGTTCCTGTGTCAGGCGGTCATCGTTACGTGAGTAAAAAATATCTTTTTATGCTTTTTATGTAAGTTAAAACAAGGCTTAAGTGACGACTTTTTATGGGTAATGTTTCATTACCCTTCGAGACAAGCTGCAAGTCTTGCAATAGCTACAGTCCGACATTCACTGATGTTAAGATTTGAACCTGAAAACATTGGTTTTCAGTCAATAACAAGAGAAGACTACATAAGAGACCACGTAACCGATTTCTCGAATCGCTTGTACAATGCAACTCCGGAAGAACCAAAAGCAATTGTTTACAATGATTGTACTTATCTATATATTGAGGACGGTTCATGTCTTAAAGGATTAGGACAATCATTTTGTGTACACAAAGGTCGTCACGTGGTGAAACCTTCCATGTCAGTTGAACCAAATGAACGTATCCTTGATATTCAAGGGCCGTATTTTTCAAATGCTGCGAATAGTGATGGGAGAATTCTCTTGAGTCGATTTCAATTAGATATTGATGGTATGCGAGAGTGGTTTAGACGAGGTGATATTTTCGTTCTCGATTGTGGTTACCGTGAAATCATTTCAATCTTAGAAAGACTTGGTATAATCCTAAAGATGCTATCTCTTTTACCACCAAACCGGAGTCAGTTATCTACTCAAGAAGCAAATCATTCTCGAATTGTTACTAAAACAAGATGGATAGTGGAAGCACGCAACGGTCACTTGAAAAGTATCTTCAAGTTCTTTGCGAACATCATCAAAACAGCTCATATTCCAAACTTAAATGACTTTCTACGCATAGCAGGAGCAATTATTGTTATCTTCCCCGGGTGTCGCTAGCATGCGCATGTGTGAGGGGA
>CAKNYM010045363.1:2796-22863 GCA_932195095.1 Andricus curvator
AAAAACTAAAATTATCTACACTAAACTAAATTATTCTAATACAAACTAATTGAGACTTATCTTAACTAATATAAACTAAACTAAACTGATCTAATATGAACAAAATAAAATAAACAAAATTATTATAAACTCAGATAAACTGAACTAATATAAACTATTACACTTACTTAATACTTTAATATAAACAACTCTAATATTAACTGATATAAACTAAAATAAATTTATATAAACTAAAAGAAACTAAACTAAACGTATATAAATTAAACTAAACTGATCTAATATGAACTGATATACTCTACATCAAACTAAACTATCTAAACTAATCTAAATAAATAATTAAAAACAAAAATTACCTAAACTGAACTAAACTAATATAAATTAAACTAAGTTAATATGAAGTAAACTAAACTAACATAAAATAGAATAAACTAATGTAAACTAATATAAACTCAAATAAACTATTATAATCTAACCTAAACTAAACTAAACTAAACACAACTAAACTGATATAAACTAAACTAAACAAATATAAACTAAACAAACTAAATTAAGCTAAACTAAACTCATATGAACTTATATAAACTAAACTAATATACTGTACCTTGAGCTAAACTAATCTAAACTAATACATACTAAAATAAACCAAAATAATATAAATAATTGAAAACTAAAATTACGTAAACTCAACCGAATTAAATTAATCTAATACATACTAGAATAAACTAACCTAAACGAAGCTAATATTAGCAAACATCAACTAAACTCGTATGAACTAAAATAAAATAAATCTAACTGAAATGAACTAACATAAACTAATAGAAACTATCCTAAACTAAATTAACTTAAACTAATATAAAGTAATATACACTAAGCTAAAATAAAGTAAACTCATATAAGCTAACCTAAACTAAGCCAATCTAAACTAATATAAACTGATATAAACTAAAATGAACTAAACGTATATAAACTAACGTAAAAAAAATTGACTAGACCGAACTAAACTTATATAAACTAATATAAACTGAAAAAAAACTAAACTCAACGAATAAAAATTAGGCTAAACTAAACTAATATTAACTAAAATGAACTAAAATGAAATTAATTTTTTGGGTAGAATGCTAATTCAACCTGAAATTGTTAAAAAATTATGAAATTTAAAAATACAATGACAACACAAATATTTGTTAATTCGCCAATTGTTTTCTATGTTTTTTCTTATTCGAAGAAGTTATTTGCAGGAAAATAAATATGACTAAAGTTTGAAAACAAAATCACTTTCAATCAATTTAAATTTGCTTTATTATATATTTTAAATACTCAATACCATTTTTATTATTTTTTCATAAATAAAATAATTATTAAATTATAAATTGAAAACAAATTTATGTATACAATTCAATTAATTCGGTTTATATGTTTGTTATTTTTTTTGTATGAATCATACCTTGAGCAAAAATGTTCACGAACTGATAAAAAAGGTTTTTGACTTCAAAAATTTGTGTTTTACATACCAAAGGATCAGCCTAAAATGTTCTACACAAGAAATTAATTTTTTATATTTGAACGTCTTATCGACTTTTAAAGCTATCAGTGATTTTTATTTACGCTTATATTATTGTTTCAGATGATCTTGAACAATGGTTTATATAAATTTTGATATCAGTTTGAAATGTTTTCGTAATTAAATTTTTTTCCTTTCAAAGCTATCTAATTAAATGTGCTGTTCCACTCTAAGGACAATCAGCCTTGAAATTTATCAAAGATGCCATAAATTTTGAAGAAAATGATTTCTTTAAAGCTGAAACTTTAAAATCAGTAAATCAAGCCTAAACTCCACACTTTTATTACAGCCTGAGCTAATTGCACGAAATTTCGTCTTTTGCGTTGAGTATTCTCTCGCAGTCTTTCTTCCACTTGGAAATCATGAGGGTAGTTTATACTGTGCTCTTTACTCTCTCAGTCATCCTTAATTCTATTGGTGAATATAATATTATAATATATATACTTAAAATTTCTAAGAAATTAGGCTGTGTTAGTTTTTCGCCGGAAAATGGTACTTTTGAACACAAATCATCAAGATGCCACGTGTCAATGACTCTTTTCATGGCCGCAGCTGGCTGCGGCCATGAAAAGAGTCATTTTATATGCCAAAGATTACTGAGACAAGGTTAAATACACAAAATTATCTTCGTGTAGTGTGAAGCGTAATCAACAAGATTAATTTTTACTGTAGAAAACGTTCCACCTGGAATCGATGTACACTTGATCTTTTGTTTTTTCTGTGCATGAGACGCTTATGAGATGCAAACCCTTGTACAGGGTGCGGCACAGAAAGTTGCTGATTTGTTTTTGGCGCCAAGCGGCAAGGAATCGTTGATTGAGTGCGGGGAGGGTCTCATTCAGTAGGGCACGTCCTGAAGATTCGTTTCCCTAACAGTCAGTCGACCTCATGCATTGGAGGAAGGAGCAGTGCGCATTTGCCTGCGAGGCTTACTTTTCCAACGGTCGTTTCATCATCGCCACTCAACGTGCCTTCTGCATTCGGTTCAACATTCATCCTGCAGGTCTTGTTCCTGCCCGGCAGTCGGGTTGTCCAACCCTGAATGTTTCTATCCACGAAACAATCGACTGCCGGCCAGGAACAGAACCTGCAGGATTAATGTTGAACCGAGTGCGGAAGGCACGTTGAGTGGCGATGATGGAACGACCGTTGGAAAAGTAAGCCTCGCAGGCAAATGCGCGCTGCTCCTTCCTCCAATGCATGAGGTCGACTGACTCTAGGGGAAACGAAACTTCAGGACCTCCCATACTGAATGAGACCCTCCCTACCCTGATCCGACCACTCCTCGCCGCTTAACACCAAAAACAAATCAGCAAGTTTCTGTGCCGCACCCTGTATTTAATTGTAAAACTGTGCCATTTCTAGAACAAAATATTAACGCGGTATAAAAAGTTTTAATCCCCTCTTTCTTGTTGCAGAGTTAAGTTTACAGTTTGACTGCTTACCTAATGGCGCTCCTATTCCTAGCACTACCCGTGATGAAAATTCTAATTATTCTGAAAGGAGTAATACCCCTGAGATGTCTTGTCCTGCTGAGCCTTCTCTTCATGTCAGGTCCAGGTCTCCTTCTGCCGAACCTTCTCTTCGTGTCAGGTCTAGGTCTCCTCCTGCCAGGTCCATGGCGCCTCCTGTAAGGCTTCCTTCTGCAGACGGAAATGGATATGGACTTGATCAACTAACATTTATTCGGCTCAGTCCCATTACGAATACGCAGCGGATATTCGAATTTCGAAGATACATTTTTCCTGCTGATAAACGACTTGAAATGAGAGCGGAAAATAATAGTTTTGTGCCTATGCCAACCCAAGAACAAATTGTATTATCGACATCCGAGGGTGACGTCTTTGCAATATTGGAGAGTCCTGATGTTCTTGTTGGAATGTATTCATATGCGAGTGGCAGTAAGAATCGCAATAAAAGACGGGCGAAAATAAATATAGCAAGCGGCACGGTTTCCGGAATGACCCGAGAAGAAGTCGTTGACACTCCAGTAGGTGCTCGCCGTTCAGTTTCAAGGTGTTTTACAGTGTTTCATGTAAACCGCATTCCTCGAAGAAATTAATTTAAAAAAATGATAAAACTAAAACATAATAATTGCTGTCTGAAGTAGGATTAAAATGTTTCATGTAACTGGTAATTACATTAAAAAGTCAATGTGATGTGATTTTCGAGGCTTTAATTTTTCGGCAATGTCCCAGCCAGTCTTTTTCATATTATTTCATCAAATTTAGTTGACAGGTAATTTTCCATGATTTCTTGAATTTTTCTAAACTTAATTCTTCTAAAATAATTGAATTCTCTCAAATTCCTTGAACTGTTTAGTTTAGAGAAATGTCAAAATTGCTAGTTCTAATCCAAAACCACTGATGAAGAAATATTAACGTCGCCCGTTTTTGAAAAATTCAGAACTAAATTTTTCAGAAAATCTTGAGAGTATATTTTCGATTTTTTGTTTGTTTATTTGATTTTTATTTTAATGCCAACACGAAAAAAGTGTCGATTTTTTGAATATTATTTTTTATTTCCTAGACAACATTTTTCAAATACTTCCCGTCACTTGGATGCAATGCAGAGAGATATAAGAAAAAAATTATTAACTTGTAAGGTTAAATGTTATGAACAAATTATATAAACACATAATCGATATTAGGGGATATTCTCCTTCAAAGTATATTTTTGCTCTAAAATTGCTTGTTTTCATAGTTAGGATGATACGTGGCTACTTAAATTTGAAATTGAATGTTATTAATTAATTCTATCAACAAATTATACAAACAAATATACATTGCAGACAATAATAGGCAGGAGCAAATCGTTTCATTCTTCTAGTCTTGATGTAGTCATATTACTAATGATATTTTCTGAAAAAACGTTACCATTCGTCAATATTTGTTTATTTTATCCACAAATTATATAAACAAACATATAAGGCATTTTTAAGCGAAGAGAAACCAATTTCTCTTCTAATCTTGTTGCAATTATATTGCCAATAATGTTTTATGAAAAGATTTTCCTATGCAATAATATTTGTTTATTTTATAAACAAATTTATATTTTAGGTTAAGCGAAAAGAAATCTTCTTTTATTCTAACCTTGCTTAAATGATATTGCCAAAGATGTTTACTTAAAAACTTTTAAGATTCATTAATGTTTATTTATTTCATAAACAGATATACATATGAGACATTTTTAAACAAAAAGAAATTGTTTTTCTTCTGATCTTGTTCAAATTATATGGCCAATCGTACTCTATAGCAAAATGTAGCCAAGCATCGCTAATCGTTGATTTTATAAACAATTTATATAAACAAATATACAATTTTCTTTCTTGCAGACTTGTTAAAATTATGTTGGCCAATGTTTTTTACATTAACTTTTACGGAACAATATAATTGATAAAATTCATAAAGAATTCACATTTGTTTATTTCGTGATTTTTTTGTTTCTTCAAATTCCCTCGTCAATAATCAGTGAAAAAAGGACTTATGAAACTACAAGAATACTGGTATTGTTTTGTTATCTCAGCATAAATACGACTAAAAACGCTTTCTTCTTATTGACGAATGCCTAAAAATTACATTACTTCATAAAAGTTGTTTATAAAATGAAAAATAGCAAAAAATGGCAAAATGTCTTCTGAAAATATCATTGCCAATATAGTTAAAAAAATAATACAAGGAAAATGATTTCATTTCTCTCTAAACCGCCTGAAATGTGCATTTGTTTATATAATTTGTATATAAAATAAACAAATCAATGCATAGCAAACTTCTTTTAGAAAATATCATTGGCAATATAATTCCAGCAAGGTGAGAAGAAAAAATGATTTCTTTTTGCTTAAAAAGCCTAAAATGTGCATTGGCTTATATAATTTGCCTATAAAATAAACAAATATTTGCAAATATCGCATTTGGATCATGGGTCCAAATGTAGATCAGAATCATACCTTGACAAAAAATTTGTGTTTTGCATACCGAAGAATCAGCCTAAAATTTTCTGCAAGGGAAATAAAAATAATTATCAGTGCTTTTTAGTGAGGCTTACACTAACCTTTCAGATAATCTTGAACAATGGTTTATATAAATTTTTATATCAGTTTTAAAGAGTTTAGTAATTAAAGTTTTTACCTAATAAGCTGGCTAATTGAATGTAAATATCTGAGAAGGATATTGTTACATGGTGTTCATGCAATACCAGCGTCATATCAAAAGTTTCAATCCCCTCTTCCTTGTTGCAGAATTAAGTTCACAGTTTAAATGTTTACTAAACGGCAACCCCATTCCTAGTGTTCCTCGTGACCGACCTTCTTATTCTTTATCATATTATTTTTCTGAAAAAGATCGTTCACCTGTGAGGTCTCCTCCTGCCGAGTCCCTTCTTCGTGGCAGGACTAGGTCTCCTCCTGCCAGATCCACTGCAAGGCTTTCTTCTGCTGACGCGAATGGATATGGACTTGAAGAACTGAAATTTATTCGGTTAATTTCCTATACGAATCCGCACCGGATATTCGAACTCCGAAGATACCTGCTGATAAGCCAATTGAAATAAAAATAGGAAAAAATCCCTATGAGCATATGCCAAGTCAAGAACAAATTGTATAATCGACATGCGATGGTAACGTCTTTGTAATATTGGATAGTTATGATGTTCTTGTTTGAATGTATACATATTATAAGCGCTTAAACAATTCAATTCTTTTTAATTTCTTGAACTTTTTAATTCAAAGAAATATCAAAATTGCTAGTGGTAATACAAATAAGGCCCAGTACAGGTCCAATTAAATGATAAGTCATTGACATCAGTAATTTAATCGCATCTCACTGGTACATGCATGTGCCATAAAATACCAAATAATTTTCGTAAGGTAAATTTTTATCGCGGCGAACAAACCACTGATAAAGACATATTGAAGACACCCTTATCAATAGGATTTAATTTACTATAATTAGTTTTCAATAATTAACAAACTTAATCAAGGGCGTTTTAATATCCTGATAATTACATGCGTATCCAGTAGCATTAGATTGAATGACTAATTGCAATAAATAATTATTGCTTGACGACGCTCTTAATTAAGATCATTAGTTATTGAAAAATAATTACAGAAAATTAAATGCAATCAATAAGAGTTTTGTCAACATATTCATTATAGTAGTAGTTAGTGACGCTCGCACTAACCTTGTAGATAATTATCGACGATAGTTTATCGAAATTTTGATATCAGTTTGAAAGAATTTAGTAATTCAATTTTATTTCCTTGAAGCTGTCTAATGAAATGTACATATCTCAGAAGAAGAAGTTATTCAATGAGATAACGTCTATGCAATATATATAGATATATAGAATTATTAGAACCAAAATTATACACTAGAATTATTATCTTAATACATTAATCAGTCTTTCCTCTACTTGCAAATAATGAGGGTCGTTTATGCTGTGGCCGTCACATTCTCAATCATCCTTCATTTTATTGGTGAATATAATAGTATAATATATATAATTTGAAAAAACATTTTTAGTCTTTCCGCAAACAAGAATTTATCCGAAGATATCCGCATTTTATCCCAATTTCTATTTTTTCTCAAACTCTATATTGAAAATATTATACGGGTTTTATGTTAGTGCACTGTTAAACAAAAATCAACATCAAGATCCCCAATTTTTAACAATTTTAACGTATCTTAGCGTTTTATAGCGAAAATGGGTATTTTATTACAAAAATGATTATATTTTAGGTAAGGTTAGTATTTTACACAAAAGGCGTGTTACACTCGAAATTGGTATTTAATTTTGTACCTTATTTACTTTTTATTTCAAGAAAATTTTGTATTACGTATTAAATTGCGAAGAATATGTAAACCAGGAGTTTGTTCACATTTTGCAATAATAATTTTTTTTCCTACCCTTTGCGGTCTTTAAAGCTGAGCATTATTTTTTTATTAGCTTTACTTAAGTTATTTTCCAGTTCTTGTAATAAAATATTTGTTTTAGCTATTTTGTTCTGATTAAACAAATTATATATGCATACACAGGTACAGCAATTCATACATTAAGAATTTCTAGACTCGTATACGTAATCACTGTTGATTCATTCCTTTGAATTTCTGATTATACCTTTATAATTTTGTAAAGAAGTACAATACTTTGCTAGACTTTCAAATTAAAAATTAAAAATTCAAATATCGCATCAACTAATAATAAAAATGCCTTCTATATGATATTATATCAAGGAATAACTATTGTGATGAATATCTTTAAAGTTTGGGGAAATCCTGTATAAAAAGAAATCCATGTTCACATGACAATTATTGACAGCGACTGCACAGAAAAAATCAAAAGGTGAAATGCGTTGCAGATAAATTCTAAAGCTTCCAAAAATTTGATGTTACGTTGTTAGCTATGCATTTAAAGATTCATGAACTCAAACTAGATAGCACTGGCCTCATAACTAAATTATCTAAGTTTAATTTGAAGCACAATCGACAAGGTTAAATTTTATTGCAGCAAATCTTTCACCTGGAATCGATATGAACTTCATGTTTTGTTTCTTCTCTGTATGAGCTAGTTGTGTGTGCGTGTGTGTGAAAGAGCTAGTTTCAAAACCGAGAAACTGATTTTTTTATTTGTATATACACTCGCTTAACAATATTACCACACGGTATTCATGAAATGCAAGCGCACTATAAACAATTTCAATTTACTCTTTCTTGTTGCAGAATTAAGTTTCCAGTTCGAATGTTTACCAAATGGTGACCCTATTCCTGGTATTCCTCGTGGCAGATCTTCGGATCCTTCATCATGTAATTCTTCTGAAATAAATAATTCGCCTGCGGGGTCACCGCCTCCGGCCGAGCCACCTCTTTGTACCAGGACAAGGTCTCCTCCTGCCGAACCTTTTCTTCGTGTCAGGTCTAGGTCTCCTCGTGCCAGGTCCAGGGATCCTCCTATAAGGCTTCCTTTTGCTGACGGAAATGGATATGGGCTTGAAGAACTACAATTTGTTCGGTTAATTCGTTATTCGAGTTCGCGCCAGATATTCGAACTTCGAAGATATACTTTTCCTGCCGGTAAACCAATTGTTATGACAACAGGTCCAATTCCAACTCAAGAACAAATTGTATTATCCACGTCCGATGGTGACGTCTTTGCAATATTGGAGAATCAAGATGTTTTTGCTGGAATATATACATATCATGAATGTTTAAAAAAACGGGCAAAAATAAATATGGCAAGCGGTCGAGTTTCCATAATGACCCGACAAGAAATCACTGACGCTCCAGTAGGCGCCCGCCGCACAATCAGAGGGTGTTTTATAGTGTCTCATGTAAACCGCAAGCCTCTATAAGAATGATTAAGAAAATGGTGAATCTAAAATACATTGTATGTAATCCGAAGTCGGATAAAAATGTTTCATGTAACTGGTTATCACATTAAAAAGTCAATGTTTTGTGATTTTTGAGACTTTAGTCTTTTGTCAGTGTTCTAACCAGTCTTTTTCATGTGCTATATACAAAATTTAATTCAGTTTTTATGTTTTTTTGTTGTTTTTTGTGTATGTATAGCTATTAGGGCCTGCGCTTACTACCGGATCTCCCACGATATAACTGGTAAACAAATTTTATTTTTTGGAATTCTCAAACTTATCTTCGAACATCCTCCTCATTTGTATCCTGGGTCTAAATGTGGCTCAAAATCATACCTTGTTCAAAAATGTTCTCAAGCTCATAAAAATGTTTTTTAAATTCCAAAATCTGCATACTAAAGTATCAGCCTAAAATTTTCTACAAAGGAAATCAATTTTTTATTATAATCGTAGTTCAAAATGTCTTGTCATCCTTAAAAGTCATCAGTTATTATTAGTGAAGCTCGCACTAACCTTGAACACAATCTCTGACGATAATTTATATAAATGTTGATGTCAGTTTTAAAGGATTTCGTAATGACATGTCTTTTTCTCGAAGCTGGCTGTTGCAATGTAAATATCTCCAACGGGCAACCTAACTCGAGAATTAACGCAGCCCACAATTCTCTAAACATAGGCGCCATAGGTTGATTTTTTACAAAAATATCAAAATGAGTTCTTTTCGATAAAATTAATGTAAATACTATATTGAATTCAATGTGAAACACTTTAAATTGCTGAGAATTCAAGTGAAAATATATTGAATTTCAAAAAAAAAACTTGAATTTTGAACATAAAGTATTAACCGAATAGTTGAACTTTCAACAAAAGATTTCCTTTTCAACCAAGAAAGATGACGAATAGACTACTTATCTCAACATTTAATACACCCAGTAATAGTTTGAATCCTCAAAAAAAAAAAAAATGAATCTTTATTAAAGAAAATTAATTTTCAACCCACAAGGACAACATCGGAACAAGAGTTAAAATTTAAAGTTCAAATAGGAAAAGATGAATTTTTGACATAAATCTTAATTTTTAATAAAAAAAGACGAATTTTCAACAAAATAGTTGAATTTCCAACCAAAGAGGTGAACCTTAAAAAAATTCCACAAGGGGTTCATTAAATACCAACGTGATTAACAAAAATTTAATCACCTATTTCTTGTTGCAAAGTTAAGTTTTCAGTTTGACTGTTTACCTAATGGCGCTCCTCTTCCTGGTGCTCTTCGTGCAGAATCTTCTGATTCTTTCGAAAGAAACAATTCACCTGCAAGGTCACTTCCTCCAGCAAAGCCACCTCTTCATACAAGAACCAGGTCTCCTCCTGCCAGGCCTTCTCTTCGTGCCAGGTCTATGTCTCCTCGTGCCAGGTCCAGGGCTCCTTCTGTGAAGCTTCTTTCTGCTGAAGGAAATATATATGGACTTGAATAAATAATCATTATTCGGCTCATTACCATTACGAATTCGCAGCAGATATTCGAATTTCGAAGATACACTTTTCCTGCCGGTAAATCAATTGTTATGAAAACAGGTCCAATATCAACCCAAGAACAAATTGTATTATCAACAACCGACGGTGACGTCTTTGCAATATTAGAGAAATCAAATATTTTTGCTGGAATTTATATACAATTTGTTCGCACTGACATTGGACCTTGAGTTCAACTCATGATAAGAATTGAAAAAGCCGTGGAAATTTTTTTTAATTTACAGGAATTTTAAGTCATGTCTCAGGAACCCGTAAAGATTTCATCAGTTCCATTGCCTTAAATGAAAAATTAAATATCATTGATTGGGTCCTGCAAACTTCAGATTTATTCCAAGTTTTTTTAAATTTATATCACGAGTTGAAGTTGAGGTACAAAATTTGCGAAATTCTTGAATTAAAAAAAAAACGTACAAGATTTCATTCGATTTTGAATTCAAATAGTCAGACTGTGATATTTTATAAGTGAAAAAAATCTTTCTTATCAGAAATTATTGCAATATGTTATGAATTGACAATTGTTATTCTTATAAATGAATTAAATTTACGAATCCACAACTCCATAACGTTAAATTATTTCAAAATTTCGGAATCTTCTATGAAGTCTGTACCGATTTCTGGTGAAAAACACATGCATAACTTAAAACTATTCAAACAAATTTTTATCTTCTTTGAAATTCAATGATATTTTATTGAAGATGCCAAAAAATCAAAAATGCTTATGAATTGTGAATCTTCTTTTAAACTTCACGTTCTTTTGTTTTGTAAAAAATTTTAAAATGAACTTAAATTATTCAACAAATTGTATACAATTTTTGTTATTTTATTTGATATCTAATAATTTTTACTAAAAAACGTTTAAGTTTAAGTTTAGTTTAAGTTTTTAAATTTGCTTATGTTAGAAAAAATCATTAAATTAAAATCTAATGAATTTTGTCTAAACTAACAGATTTCTTGTGGAAACCTCAATATAACCTGAATCTCTTAAAAAATTGCAAAACTTGACCAAACTATAATGACTTTTGTTTAAAGATACCAATTTTTTGGGTAAAATGCTAATGTCACCTAACATTTTCAGAAAATTATGAAATTTAAAAGTACAATAAACAATTTATTAATTCATTAAAAAACTTTAATTTAACTGCGCAAGATTATTTAAAAACACAAATGTTTGTCAATTCGCCAATTGTTTTCTATGTTGTTTCTTATTAGGAGGAGTTAATTGCAGAAAAATTAATATGACTAAAGTTTGAAAACAAAATCACTTTCAATCAATTCAAATTTCTTTTATTATATATTTTAAATAATCAATACCATTTTGATTATTTTTTCATAAATAAAATAATTATTAAATTAGAAATTAAAAAAAAATTATATGTACAATTCAATTAATTTGGTTTATGTTTGTTCTTTTTTTTATGAATCATACCTTTGGCAAAAATGTTCCCAAACTGATAAAAAAGTTTTTTGACTTCAAAAATTTGTATTTTGCATACCAGAGGATCAGCCTATAATTTTCTACAAAAGAAATTAATTTTTTATATTAAAACGTCTTATCGACTTTTAAAGCTATCAGTGATTTTTATTCACGCTTACACTAATGTTTGAGATAATCTTGAACAATGTAGGAATCCGGTCACGTGACCCGCTCGTCACATGGCCTTAAAATAATTTCGTAATGAAATTTTTTTTCCTTCGAAGCTATCTAATTAAATGTGCTGTTGCACTCTCAGGACAATCAGACGTGAAATTTATCAGAGAGGCCATCAATTTTGAAGGAAAGGATTTCTTTAAAGCGGAAACTTCAAAATCAGTAACTCCACACTTTTATTACAGCTTGAGCTAATTGCACGAAATTTCGTCTTTTGCGTTGTGTATTCTCTCGCAGTTTTTCCTCCACTTGGAAATAATGAGGGTCGTTCGAACTGTGATATTTACTTTTTCAATCATCCTTAATTCTATTGGTGAATATAATATTATAATATATAGATAATTTTGAATATGTAATATCAAAATGCTTCCAAGAATACTTAAAATTTCTAAAAAATTAGGCTGTGTTAGTTTTTCGCCGGTAATTGATACTTTTAAACAAAAATCATCAAGATGCCGCGTGTCAATCGTGGCCAGTCGCGGCCATGAAAAGGAGTCCGGGCTCCTGATTGGTCGTCTTTCCTTCCGCAGCTGACATACGTGGCGTCACTGTCGCTACTCTTCGAATAAAAATAGAACCATATTATAAGCCAAAGCTTTTTCTGTGGCAAGGTTAAATACACAAAATTATATTCGTTTATTGTGAAGTGTAATCGACAAGGTTAATGTTTATTGTAAAAAATGTTCCATCTGGTATCGATGTAAACTTGATCTTCCGTTTTTTCTGTGTATCAGACGCTTATGAGATGCAAAACCTTGTACTTAGTTGTAAAACTATGCCATTTCTGTTTATGAAATATTAAGGCGATATAAAAAGTTTTAATCCCCTCTTTCTTGTTGCAGAGTTAAGTTTACAGTTTGACTGTTTACCTAATGGCGCTCCTATTCCTGGCGCTCCACGTGGCGAAAATTTTAATTCTTCTGAAAGGAATAATACCCCTGAGAGGTCTTCTTCTGCTGAGCCTTCTCTTCATGCCAGGTCTTCCGCGCCACCTTTTCGTGGCAGGTCGAGGTCTCCTCCTGCCAGGACCATGGCGCCTCCTGTAAGGCTTCCTTGTGCAGACGGAAATGGATGTGGACTTGAACAACTAACATTTATTCGGCTCAGTCCCATTACGAATTCGCAACGGATATTGGAACTTCGAAGATACACTTTTCCTGCTGATAAACGACTTGAAATGAGAGCGGAAAATAATAGTTTTGTGCCTATGCCAATCCAAGAACGAATTGTACTATCGACATCCGATGGTGACGTATTTGGAATCCTGGAGAGTTCTGATGTTCTTGTTGGAATGTATACATATGATAATAGCAGTAACAGTCGCAATAAAAGGCGGGCGAAAATAAATATGGCAAGCGGCAGGGTTTCCGGAATGACCCGAGAAGAAGTCGTTGACACTCCAGTAGGTGTTCGCCGTCCAGTTTCAAGGTGTTTTACAGTGTTTCATGTAAACCACAATCCTCCAAGAAATTAATTTAAAAAAATGATAAAACTAAATCGTAATAATTGCTGTCTGAAGTAGGATTAAAATGTTTCATGTAACTGGTAATTACATTAAAAAGTCAATGTGATATGATTCTCGAGGCTTTAATTTTTCGGCAATGTCCCAGCCAGTCTTTTTCATATTATTTCATCAAATTTAGTTGACAGGATGCACACGTTTTTTTTGTATACTGCAGAACTCAGAATACAGGTTAAATTATTATGAATTCCTCAGATTTGTTAGATTCTACAGAATTTTGTCAATTCCTTAAAACTCACTTCCATGATTCCTTGAATTTTTCTAAACTTTCGGAACTCCTCTAATTCTTTGAGCTCTTGAGAAAGCACTTAATTCTTTCAAATTTTTGAATTGTCCGGAAATAGTTTGGCTACAACTCAAATTATTTTAAATTTTCTGAACTCCTCTGAAATAATTGGATTCTCTTCAATTCCTTGAACTTATTAATTTAGAGAAATGTCAAAATTGCTAGTTGTAATCCAAAACCACTGATGAAGAAATATTGACGTCGCCCGATTTTGAAAAATTCAGAACAGAGAGATATGAGCAAAAAAATTATTATCGTTAGGATGATACGTGGCTACTTAAATTTGAAATTGAATATTATTAATTAATTCTATCAACAAATTTTATAAACAAATATATATTGCAGACAATAATAGGCAGAAGCAAATCGTTTTTTTCTTCTAGTCTTGATGTAGTCATATTAACAATGATGTTTTCTGAAAAACTGTTACCATTCGTCAATATTTGTTTATTTTATCCACAAATTATATAAACAAAATCACATATAAGGCATTTTTAAGCGAAAAAAAAACAATTTCTCTCCTAATCTTGTTGCAATTATATTGCCAATCATGTTTTATGAAAACATTTCCCTATGCAATAATATTTGTTTATTTTATAAACAAATTCACATTTTAGGTTAAGCGAAAAGAAATCTTCTTTTATCCTGACCTTGCTTAAATGATATTGCCGAAGATGTTTACCTAAAGAATTTTACGATGCATTAATGTTTGTTTATTTCATAAACAAATTGTATAAACAGATTTACATATGAGACGTTTTTAAACAAAAAGAAATCGTTTTTTCTTCTGATCTTGTTCAAATTATATGGCCGTATCGTATTCTATAGCAAAATGCAACCAAGCATCGCTAATCGTTGATTTTATAAACAATTTATATAAACAAACGTACAATTTTCTTTCCTGTAGACTTGTTAAAATTATGTGGGCTATGTTTTTTACATTAACTTTTGCGGAACAATATAATAAATAAAATTTTTATTCAATTCACGTTTGTATATTTCGTGATTTGTTTGTTTTTTCAGATTTCCTGGTCAATAATCAGTGAAAAAAGGGACTTATGACAATACAAGAATACTATTATTGTTTTGTTATCTCAACATAAAAACGATGAAAAACGCTTTCTTCTTATTCACGAATACCTAAAAATTGCATCACTTCATAACATTTGTTTATAAAATGAAAAAATAGCAAAAAATGGAAAAATGTCTTCTAAAAATATCATTTCCAATATAGTTAAAAAAATAATACAAGGGAAATGATTTCATTTCTCTCTAAATTTGTTTATATAATTTGTATATAAAATAAACAAATATCCATGCATAGCAAAAGTCTTTAGGAAAAATTATTGGCACTATAATTTCAGCAAGCTTAGAAGAAAAAATGATTTCTTTTCGCTTAAAATGTGCATTTTTCAATATAATTTGTTTACAAAACGAACAAACATCAATGCACAGATAATTTTTTTTTAGAAAACATCGTAAAAATATAATTTCAGCAAGGTCAGAAGAAAAAACGATTTCTTTTCGATGAAAAATGCTTAAAATGCGCATTTGTTTATATAAATTGTTTACAGAATCAATAAATAACATTTAATTTCAATGTCACATATTATTCTAACGATAAGAGCAAGCAATTTTAGAGCAGGAATATACTTTGAAGACAAATATCCCCTAATATCGATTATTTGTTAATATTATTTGTTTATAACAATTACCTGTACAATTTAATGTTTGTCAATTCAAAAATTGTTCTTTATGCTTTTTCTTATTAAAAGCTGTTATTTGTAGATTTAATTTTTAAAATGTTTGATTTAAGATATAAAAAAACCTGGAAAAAATTGAGAAACAATGAAAAGTCATAAAAAAACCAATCAGGGGTTCAACAAGAATGAATGCGAGATTTTTGAGATATATCGTAACACTGCTTTTTTCTGATAGGAAAAATAAATATCCCTAGAGTTTGTAAACAAAACAACTTTTAATCAATTTAAATTTGTTTCATTATATAATTTATATATTCAATATCATTTTGATTATTACAGGATCAAAGGCGATATAATTGATGAGCAAATTCTGATATTATATTTAATTCTCAAACTTATATTCAAACACCCTTCATTTGGATCCTGGGTTCAAATGTAGACCAGAATCATACCTTGACCAAAAATGTTTCCAAACTGATAGAAAAGTTTTTTTAATTGGAAAATTTGTGTTTTGAATACCGAAGAATCAGCCTAAAATTTTCTGCAAGGGAAATAAATTTTTGATTATAATCTTAGTTCAAAAGATCTCATCGTCTTTCAGATTTATCAATGCTTTTTAGTGACGCTTACACTAACCTTTTAGATAATCTTAAACAATGCTTTATATAAATTTTTATATCAGTTTTAAAGAGTTTAGTAATCGAAGTTTGTACCTAATAAGCTGGCTAATCAAATGTAAATATCTTAGAAGGATATTACTACACGGTGTTCATGCAATACCAATGTTCCTGGTGTTCATTCTGACCGACCTTCTTATTCTTTATCATATTATTTTTCTGAAAAAGATCATTCACCTGTGAGGTCTCCTCCTGCCGAACCTTCTCTTCGTGTCAGGTTTAGGTCTCCTCCTGCCAGATCCCCTGCTCCTCCTATAAGGCTTCCTTCTGCTGACGCAAATGGATATGGACTTGAGCTACTAAAAGTTATTCGGCTCATTCCATTTTCGAATTCGCAACGGATATTTGAACTCCGAAGATACACTTTTCCTGCCGATAAACCAATCAGAATCAAAACAGGTCCAAATGCCAACCCAAGAACAAATTGTATTATCAACATCCGATGGTGACATCTTTCCTATATGGGAGAGTTACAATGTTCCTGCTGGAAACTATCTGCACGAAATTCGCTTCAACCAAAGGGCGAAAATAAACCTGGAAAGCGGCAGGGTTTCGGCAATGACCCGAGAAGAAGTTAATTTCCTATATGAATGCGCACCAGATATTTTAAATCCGAAGATACCTGCTGATAAGCTAATTGAAATAAAAATAGGAAAACATCCCTATGAGGATATTCAAGGAAACAAAATTGAATAACTAAATACTTTCCAACTGATATCAAAATCTATATAAACTATATCGTCGATAATTATCTACAAGGTTATTGCGAGCGTCACTAACTATGACTATAATCAATAATTAATTTGATTGTAAAGAATATTAGGCTGATCATGTAAAGTTTCCTGCGCCAAATTCTACTATTCAACACACATCCAATGAAGAAATGTTGACAAAACTCTTATTTATAACATTTAATTTACTGTAATTATTTTTCAATAACTAATAATCTTAATTAAGAGCGTCGTCAAACTTATTTGATCACGATCTTTTACGCAGAAGAAAATTTCATCCGATAAAAATATTTTCTGAATGTTTGATATATTGGGTGCACCAATTTTGCCCGATCCAATACTAATTAAATAATTATTCATTCTAATTAGTTATTCAATATAATCCTACGGGATACACATGTAACAACAATTGTCAAGATATTATGACGCCCTTAATTAGGTTTGTTATTTATTGAAAACTAATTATAGTAAATTAAATGCTATTAGTAAGGGCGTTTTCAATATGTCTTCATCAGTGGTATGTTCGCCACGTTCAAAATTTGCCTTAAAAAAATTACTAATGTCAATGACTTATCATTTAATTGGACCTTTATTGGGCCTTATTTGGATTACCACTAGCATTTTTAATATTTCTTTGAATTAAAACTTTCAAGAAATTGAAAAGAATTCAATTGTTTAAGCGCTTGTAATATGTATACATTCCAACAAGAACATCATAACTCTCCAATATTGCAAAGACGGTATCATCGGATGTCGATAATACAATTTGTTCTTGACTTGGCATATCCTCATGGGGATGTTTTCCCATTTTTATTTCAATTGGCTTATCAGCAGGTATTCCGGAGTTCGAATATCCGGTGCGGATTAGTATGGGAAATTAACCGAATACATTTCAGTTCAAGTCCATATCCATTTGCGTCAGCAGAAGGAAGCCTTATCGGAGGAGCAGTGGATCTGGCAGGAGGAGACCTAGACCTGACACGAAGAAGGGACTCGGCATGAGGAGACCTCACAGGTGAATGATTTTTTTTTCGAAAAAATAATATGTTATCAAGTAAGAAGGTCGGTTAAAACTTTTGATATGACATTGGTATTGCATGAACACCGTGTAGTGATATCCTTCTAAGATATTTATATTTGATTAGCCAGCTTATTAGGTACATATAATAATATGCAATGTACATTTGTTGATGTGAATTGTTTATAAAATCAACGATTACCGATGCCTGGCAAGATTTTGCTATAGAACACGATTGGCCATCTAATTTCAACAAGGTCAGAAAAAAAAATATTTCTTTTTGTTTAAAAACGTCTAATATGCAAATCTATTTATAAAATAAAAAAAAAAATTAATGCATCGTAAAATTTTTTAAGTAAACATCTTTGGCATTATCATTTCAGCAAGGTCAGAATAAAAAAGGATTTATTTTTGCCTAACCTAAAATGTGAATTTGTTTATAAAATGAACAAATATTATTGCATAGCAAAATTTTTTCATAAAACATTATTGGCAATATAATTTCTACAAGATTAGAAGAAAAATTGTTTTTTTTTTCGATTAAAAATGCCTTATATGTGATTTTGTTTATATAATTTGTTTATTGAATTAATTAATAATATTCAATTTCAAATGTAAATGGCCACGTATCATCCTAACGATGAAACAAACAATTTTAGAGCAAAAATATACTTTGAAGGAGAATATCCCCTAATATCGATTATGTGTTAATATAGTTTGCTTATAACAATTAACGTTACAAGTTAATAATTTGTTTTCATATATCTCTGTGCATTGAATCCAAGTGAAGGGAAGTATAAGAAAACTTTTGTCTAGGAGATAAAAAATAATATTAAAAAAATCGACACTTTTTTCGTATTGGCATTAAAATAAAAATTAAATAAACAAAACAAAATATAAAATATATTCTCACGATTTTCTAGAAAATTTAGTTCTGAATTTTTGAAAAAAAGTCTGAAATCGGTGCATAATTGCGTTCTAAATGTCATTTTGAACCTCGTCTGTTTATTTCACCTGGGCGACGTCAATATTTCCTCATCAGTGGTTTTAGATTACAACTAGCAATTTTTACATTTCTCTAAGTTGATAAGTTCATGGAATTGGAGAGAATTTAATTATTTTAGAGGAGTTCAGAAAATTAAGAATAATTCAAGTTGTGGCTAAACGATTTCCAGACAATTCAGAAATTTGAAAGAATTACCTGCTTTCTCAAGAGCTCAAAGAATTTAGAGGAGTTCCGAAAGTTTAGAAAAATTCAAGAAATCATGGAAAATTACAAGTGAGTTATAAGAAATTGACAAAATTCTGTAGAATCTAAAAAAATCTAAGGAGTTTAAAATAATTCAACCTGTATTCTAAACATTTCAAGAGAATCTCTCAACTAAATTTGATGAAATAATATGAAAAAGGCTGGCTGGGATATTGCCGAAAAATCAAAGCCTCGTCAATCATATCACAATGATTTTTTAATGTAATTACCAGTTACATAAAACATTTTAATTCTACTTCAGACAGCAATTATTATGATTTAGTTTTATAATTTTTAAAAATTAATTTCTTCGAGGATTGTCGTTTACATGAAACACTGTAAAACATCTTGAAACTGGACGCCGAACACCTACTGGAGTGTCAACGACTTCTTCTCGGGTCATTCCGGAAACCCTGCCACTTGCCATATTTATTGTCGCCCGTCTTTTATTGCGATTCTTACTGCTACTCTCATATGCATACATTCCAACAAGAACATCAGGACTCTCCAATATTGCAAAGACGTCACCATCGGATGTCGATAATACAATTTGTTCTTGGGTTGGCATAGGCACAAAACTATTATTTTCCGCTCTCATTTCAAGTCGTTTATCAGCAGGAAAAGTGAATCTTCGAAGTTCAAATATCCGTTGCGAATTCGGAATGGGACTGAGCCGAATAAATGTTAGTTGTTCAAGTCCACATCCATTTCCGTCTGCAGAAGGAAGCCTTACAGGAGGCGCCATGGGCCTGGCAGGAGGAGACCTAGACCTGACACG
>CAKNYM010045363.1:23263-62321 GCA_932195095.1 Andricus curvator
ACATTAATCAGTCTTTCCTCTACTTGCAAATAATGAGGGTCGTTTATACTGCGGTCTTCACATTCTCAATCATCCTCCATTTTATTGGTGAATATAATATTATAATATATATATAATTTGAAAAAACATTTTTAATCATTGCGCAAACAAGAATTGATCCGAAGATATCACAGAAAAAACTAAGAATAAAATTTGTTGCAGGAAATTTTTTAGAGCGATGAAGTTTTGTTCAGCCAACTTCGCGTCTTTCAAAATACATGTGTTTGTCATGGAAAAACAAAAGAAAGTTCAACCGATATTTGTGTAAAGTTTATCCTTTGAAGTTAATTTTTGATGCAAAGAATCTTTCGTCGGAAATCGATGTAAAGTTTATCTTCTGTTTTTTCTGTGATCCGCATTCTATCCCAATTTCTATTTTTTCTCAAAGTCTATATTGAAAATATTATACAGGTCTTATGTTAGTGCTTTTCGTTGGAAATTAGAATTAAAAAAATAAAAGAATTTTTTGATTGTACCGTACTGTTTCGAAGAAAACTTAAAATTTCTAAAAATTTACATTTCTGAACAATATGATGTTATTCTATATAAAGTTTTTTGTCTTAAATTATTGATATTTTTAATGGAAAGATATTAAATTCAAAGAATATTATTCATTTCTCAAAGAACTTTAGGTTATTTTGGTGTGCTACACTTGAAATTGGTATTTACTTTTGTACCTCATTTACTTTTTCTTTTTAAAAATGTTGTATTATGTAATAAATTTCGAAGAATGTGTAAACCAGGAGTTCGTTCAGATTTTTCAATATTAATTATTTTAGTTTTTTTTCTACCCTTTGCAGTCTTTAAAGCAGAGCATTTTTTTTACATTCTCATCCAAGTATTAGATTTGTGTAAAATTTGACCCCCTCCGTTTTTGTCAATTGTCCACGTTTTGAGACATTCTGAACTTAAAAAACACGTTTTCGCGAATGTGTCTGTCTGTCTGTAGATTTTTAGATTATTAGCGCGATAAATTTCAAAACAATTAACCTATGGGATTGGGCTTTGATATAATCTTCATGTATCCTAAACTTAAGGTCAAGTTCGTTAGCCAGCCATTTTGGATGAAAATTCAAAAAGTGAGAGCATTTTCAAAATTGTTGAGACCTTTTTTTATTAAGTTTACAAATTATATCAACGGCTGTTCACAAAATTTCAATTTCAAAAACAATTTCAATTTACTCTTCCTTGTTGCAGAATTAAGTTTACAGTTCGAATGCTTACCAAATGGTGACCCTATTCCTGGTGTTCCTCGTGGCAGATCTTCGGAATCTTCATCATATAATTCTTCTGAAAGAAATAATTCGCCTGCCAGGTCACCGCCTCCGCCCGAGCCACCTCTTCATACCAGGACAAGGTCTCCTCCTGCCGAAGCTTCTCTTCGTGTCAGGTCTAGGTCTCCATCTGCCAGGTCCAGGGATCCTTCTATAAGGCTTCCTTCTGCTGACGGAAAAGGATATGGGCTTGAAGAACTACAATTTGTTCGCTTATTTCCTTATTCGAATTCGCGCCAGGTATTCGAACTTCGAAGATACACTTTCCCTGCCGGTAAACCTATTGTGATGGCAACAGGTCCAATGCCAACTCCAGAACAAATTGTATTATCCACATCCGATGGTGACATCCTTGCAATATTGGAAAATCAAGATGTTTTTGCTGGAATATATACATATCATGAATTTGTTAAAAGACGTGCAAAAATAAATATGGCAAGCGGCCGGGTTTCCGTAATGACCCGACAAGAAGTCAGTGACACTCCAGTAGGCGTCCGCCGCACAATCAGAGGGTGTTTTATAGTGTCTCATTCAAATCGCAAGCCTCTATGAGAATTATTACAAAAAATTGTGAAACTAAAATACAATGTTTGCAATCCGAAGTCGGATCAAAATGTTTCCTGTAACTGGTAATTACATTAAAAAGAATGTTTTGTGATTCTCGAGGCTTTAATTTTTCGTCAGTGTCCCAACCAGTCTTTTTCATGTGTTATGTACAAAATTTAATTTAGTTTTTATGTTTTGTTGTTGTTTGTTGTGTATGTATAGCTATTAGGGCCTGCGCTTACTACCGGATCTCCGACGATATAACTGGAATTCTCAACCTTATCTTCGAACATCCTCCTCATTTGTATTCTGGATCTAAATGTGGTTCAAACTCATGACGTGTTCAAAAATGTTCCCAAACTGATAAAAGTGTTTTTTAAATTCAAAAATTTGTATTTTGCATACTAAAGGATCAGCCTAAACTTTTTCTACAAAGGAAATCAATTTTTTATTATAATCGTAGTTCCACATGTCTTATCATTATTAAAAGTTATCAGTTATTATTAGAGAAGCTCGCACTAACCTTGAATACAATCTCTGGCGATAATTTATATAGATGTTGATATCAGTTTTAAAGGATTGGTAATAACATGTCTTTCTTGAAGCTGGCTGTTGTAATGTAAATATCTCCAACGGGCAACATAATTTATGAAATATCGTCTATAGTATATATTCGTATAATGAAGAACTAGAATGATGATATTGATAAATTAATCATTCAGTCATCTTCTTGGAAAAAATTAGTGTCGCTTATACTTTGAGCTTGACCTTCTAAATTCTCCTTAATTTTATTGGTGAATATAATAGTATAATATATATTATTTAAAAAATATTTATAAGCTCTCCGCAAATAACAATTTTTCCGAAGATATTCGCATTCGATCCCAATTTCAGTTTGTTTTTCAAACTTGTTGAGGTATTTCACAATAATAACCAAAGTTTAAAAAAAAACACAATCCGTTTATTCACAATATTCAGAAAAATAAGAGGCACAAGAATATGAGTGGGAATGAATTACAATCAGTGCTGTTATCTAAGACTTGCCAAATTTTCCTGAGTAATATGAAGTCTAATCTTCCCCCACCCTTCAACACAAAAATTAACGTAGCACACAATTCTCTAAACATAGGCGCCATAGGTTGATTTTTGACCGAAATAGCAAAATGATTTCTTTTCAATAAAATTAATGTAAGTACTATATTGAATTCAATGTGAAATACTTTAAATTGCTGAGAATTCAAGTAAAAATATATTGGATTTTTAACAAAATTCTTGAATTTTGAACATAAAGTATTAACCGAATAGTTAAACTTTCAACAAAAAAGTTCCCTTTTAACCAAGAAAGATGACGAATAGACTACTTGTCTTGAAACAGCTATTCGTCCAGAATACTGAACATTAATTATGGAGTTATCCTGTCCAATTGTCTCAACATTTAACATACCCAGCAATAGTTTGAATCTTTAAACAAAAAGATGAATCTTTAATAAAGAAAATTAATTTTCTACCCACAATGACAATTTCGGAACAGAAGAGTTAAAATTTAAAGTTCAAATAGGAAAAGATGAATTTCTGATAAAAATATTAAGTTTTAATAAAAAAACACGAATTTTCAACACAATAGTTAAATTTTCAACCAAAGAGGTGAACCTAAAAAAATTCCACAAGGGGTTCATTAAATACCTAATGGCGCTCCTATTCCTGGTGCTCTTCGTGCAGAATCTTCTGATTCTTTTGAAAGAAATAATTCTCCTGCGAGGTCACCTCCTCCAGCTGAGCCACCTCTTCATACAAGAATCAGGTCTCCTCCTGCCAGGACTCCTCTTCGTGTCAGGTCTAGGTCTCCTCATGCCAGGTCCATGGCTCCTTCTGTGAAGCTTCTTTCTGCTGACGGAAATATATATGGACTTGAACAAATAATCATATACCTCTTCAAAAAGTCAGAAATATCTTTATGAAGAGCCAATTGACGTGGGATTTCTTGAGCTTTTTAAATGATTAAAAAAATGTATAGCCTTATTTTCGACCATGTTATCATCTTTCAAACTCATTATTGATTTTCAGTGCTGCTCGCGCTAGCCTTGTAGATAATCTCCGACGATAGTGTATATAAATTTTCATATCAGTTTTAAAGAATTTATTAATTAAATTTTTCTCCGTAGAACTGGCTAATGAAATGTAAATACCTGGGAAGGAGAAGCTATTCTATGAGATAACGCCTATAGCATATATTTAGATAATGAAGTAATAGAATTAGTAGATGAATATATTAATCAGTCTTTCCTCCACTGGAAAAAAATGTGGGTCGTTTATACTCTCGTGATCACCTTCTCAATCATCCTTAATTCTATTGGTGATTATAATAGTATATATTATATTTCAAAAAAAATTTACAATTTCCGGACAAGTTAAGGTTATGTTAAAAGGTGTCACCGGAAATCGTTTATTTTGAACAAAAATCATTATATTTCAAAGAATATTTTCAACACTTGAACAATAATAGTACTGGCTAGAATTTTTCATAGCTAATGTTATTCTAAACAAAAATCAATAAAAATTTTCAATCTGTCAGTTATTTTTCATTATGAGACAAAAGGTAACTGAGGCGAGGTTAAGAATTCGGTCTTCGTTTAGTGTAAAGTTTAATCGGCATGGATAGTATCACTTGTAGCAAATTTTTCACCTGGAATCGATGTCAACTTTATCTTTTGCTTTTTCTGTATTATAAGACGCTTACTAGATGCACACGTTTATATTTAATTTTTAAGCTATCCTATTTCAAGGATCGAAAGACTGTTTTTTCTTTTTTTATATAAACTTCCCTCACAATATTGCCACAAAAGTGTTCATGAAATACCAAAGTACTTAAAATAACTTGAATCCCCTCCTTCTTATTTCAGAGTTAAGTTCGCAGTTTGAATGTTTACCGAATGGCGCTCCTATTCCTGGCGTTCCTCGTGGCAGATCCTCTTATTCTTCATCATGTTATCCTTCCGAAAGAAATCATTCACCTGTGAAGTGTCTTTCTCCTGCCGAGCCTTATATTCGTGGCAGGTCCAGGTCTCCTCCTGCCGAACCTTCTCTTCGTGTCAGGTCTAGGTCTCCTCCTGCCAGGATATTCCCTCCTTCTGTAAGGCTTTTTGCTGCTAACGGAAATGAATATGGCCTTGAACAACTAACATTCATTCGGCTTATTCCCTTTACGAATTGGCAGCGGATATTCGAACTGCGAAGATACACTTTTCCGGCCGATAAATCAATTTCAATGAAAAGAGGTCGATTGCCAACCCAAGAACAAATTGTATTATCAACATCTGATGGTGATGTTTTTTCAATATTGGAGAGTCAAGAAACATTTGCTGGAATCTATATATGGCATAGTCGCTATAAGAAGCGGGCAAAAATAAACATGTCAAGCGGAAAGGTTACCGCATTGACCACACAAGAAGTCGCTGACACTCCAGTAGGCTCCCGCCGCCCAATTGGAGGGTGTTTCAGAGTGTTTTGTGTAAAAGGCCTATAAATCGATATCCCTTACACCATCAATAAAAAAAATGTTAAACTAAAATATGATGTTTGCGACCCGAAGTCAGTTGAAAACGTTTCTTGTAACTGGTAATTACATTAAAATGTTTTGATCCTCGAGGCTTTATTCTTTCTTCAATATCCCAGCTAGTCTTTTTCATGGGTTTCATGGTCTCTCAAAGTTATACGTGATTTTCAGTGACGCTCGAATTAACTTTCGTCGACAGGTAAACTACTACTGAATGAAGATACATTTCTTTAATAATTTAAGTATCTGGACAACTTTCACTCGTTCGAAAATAATGGGTGTAAAATAAAATGTGTATTTTGACCAAGTCTATAACTTTTGTTTAAATTGTCCTTCTAAGTTTCCAATCGTTCTTGAGATCAACTTGAACAACCATGATTTTTATGGGCTTTTTGTGGTTCTCACCATGCAAATAAAATTTGCGCCAATTTTCACTATGTTTTTCGTACAGGGGGTTGAAGAAAATCTGAGGTGAGCGCTATTCGGAATTTTATCCGCTTTTTGTTTAAGATGACCGATTTTCGGTGAAAAATGTTGACATTATTTTGAATTCTCAAACTTATATTCGAACATCCTCCGAAACTGGATCCTGGGTCCAAATGTGGTTCAAAATCATACCTTAACCAAAAATCTTCTAAAACTGATAAAAAGTTTGTTGAATTCAAAAATTTGTATTGTACACAATAAAGGATCAGCCTGAAATTTTCTACAAAGGAATTAATTTTTTTTATAATCGTAGTTTGAAACGTCTTATCGTCTTTCAGTCATTTCTGATTTTAAGTGACGCCCACACTAACCTTGTAAATAATCTTGAACGATAGTTTATGTAAATTTTGATATCAATTCTAAAGAATTTCGTAATTAAATTTATTTTCGTTGAAGCTGGCTAATGAAATGTAAATAATTGAGTTTTTCAGTCTTTCCTCGGTTCGGAAAAAATGAGGGTCGTTTATACTCTGGTCTTCACCTTCTCAATCATCCTTGACTCTATTGGTGAATATAATAGTATAATATATATAATTCAAAAAATATTTTTAAGCATTCTGCAAATGACAATTTGTCCGAAGGTATTCTCGTATTCAATCCAAATTGCTACTTTTTCAAAATTGTTGAGGTTCTTCACCATAAAAAACCAAAGTGTAAACAAAAAGGCAATCCATTTATTAATGGTATTTACAAAAATTCAATTCAGAGAATTTTGTATTATGTATTTAATTGGGAAGAATATGAAAACTAGGAGGTTTTTCTTAATATAAATCTTTTACTTACTTTCGCTGTAGACAAAGTTTTACCTGGAATCTATGTGGACTTTATCTTTTGTTAGTCTGTGTTATGAGACGCCTAATAGATAAAGATGTTGACATTTAATTTCAAAGCTATCCCATTTTAAGAACCGAGAAACCGTTTTTCTTATTTTTATATGAAATACCAAGGTACTTCAAACAATTTAAATCCCCTCCTTTTTGTTGCAGAGTTAGGTTTGCAGTTCGAATGTTTACCAAATGGCGACCCTATTCCTGGTATTCCTCGTCTACGACCTTCTTCTTCATTATATTATTTTTCTGAAATAAATCAGTCACCTGCGAGTCCTCTTCCACCTGCCGAGGATCCTCTTCGTTCCAGGAACAGGTCTCCTCCTGCCAGGTCCAGGTCTCCTCTTTCCGAACCCCTTCTTCCTGCCAGGTGTAGGTCCTCATCTGACAGATCCATGGCTCCTTCTATAAGGCTTCCTTCTACTGATGGAAATGGACATGGACTTGAACAACTAACACTCATTCGGCTCATTCCCTTTACGAATTGGCACCGGATATTCGAACTCCGGAGATACACTTTTCCTGTCGATAACAAAATTGTAATGAAGAAAGGTCGAGTGCCAACCCAAGAACAAATTGTTTTATCAACATCCGATGCTGACGTCTTTGCAATATTGGAGAGTTATGAAACACTTGCTGGAATCTATATATGGCGTGAACGCTTTAGAAAACGGGCGAAAATAAACATGAAGAGCGGCAAGGTTACCGCGTTGACCCCAAAAGAAGTCGCTGACTCGCTAGTAGGTCCCCGCCGCACAATCAGAGGCTGTTTTCATGTGTGTGATGTGAACGGCAATGCTTTATAAAATTAATTTTTAAGAAGTGGTAAAAATCACACATAATGTTTGTGATCCAAAGTCGGATCAAAATGTATCATGTAAGTGGCAATTACATTAAAAAGTCAGTGTGTTGTGATTCTCGAGGCTTTAATCTTTCATCAATCTCCCAACTAGTCTTTTTCATATGTTATGTACAGTGTGTCCCAGGATTTCTGTCGTTCCTTCTAATGATGGCTAGAAAACAAAATTCAAATTGAAATATTCCACAGAATTTTCGGGATCGATGCATATTTTGGGTACAAATAATGCTCTGTTGTACCAAAAATATGCACCGAACCCAACAATTTTGTAAAACTTTTCGATTTGAATTTGTTTGTTCTATCTGCTATTACAAGGAACGACAGAACTTCTAGCACCTCCGAGTGCTAGAAGTGCCAGTCTTTGCCTTCTATTTTTTAATGGCGGTGATGACTGTTGTCGACTGGTGTCGAAAATTTGATAACGAACATAGTTCGTTTCCCGAAGTCAAGCAGAACTATGTCAGGCGAAATTGGTATTTTTAAACAAAAACTTTTTATTTTGCTACAGTTGTAGGTTAAGCTAGCGCGCTTCGACAAAAATAGCGATATAGGTCACAGGAAATCGTTTTTTAAACAAAAAATCATTTGATGTTAAAGATTATTCCTAGTATTTCGAAAGTAGTAGTGCAGGTTAGCATTTTTACCGCAAATATGATTTTAAACAAAAAGGATTCGAATTAAAAAATTAAACTTACAATTTTGAAAAACTTTAGGTTATGTTAGTATTTTGCGTGAAAAATGGTATTTTTTAGCAATTATGAATTTTTTAAAATTTTGGATTTTGAATTGAAAATTTTTGAACCATTGGAACAAAAAATTAGCGAACAAACATCTTCGGTCTGATTTATAGATTTTCATAAACGTCCTTGGTGTGGTTAAATATGTTTAATTCGGAAAATTTTTGCCTGCAAATTTATTTATTTTTGCAGTTATTTATTATTATTTTTTTAATTAATTCGGTTCTGCACGGTCGGTCGGTCAGTCGATAGTTTTTTTTTAATTCACTCCCGTCCCAAAAGAAGCTTCACTTCGAAAATAGAAATGAAAAATATTTATTGCTTATAAATTTCCAGTGAAATATCTTAGACTATTGTGAACGAACTACCCATTTTGTTTCCGTTTAATGAACTATTATGAGCTAAGGATTATCGGGCCAAAATTAAAAACGCCAAATGATCGTTGTTTAGTGTAAAGTTTAATCGAATGTGTATGCTACTATGAAAAATTCTAATATCATCTTTTCTGGTGCAGAGTTAAGTTCACAGTTTGGATGTTTACCAAATGGCGACCCCATTTCTGGCGTTTTCCATGGCCGGCCTTCAAATTCTTTAACATGCTATTTTTCTGTAAGAAACAATTCACCTGAGAGGCCTCTTCCTTCTACAGAGTCTCCTCTTCGTGCCAGGTCTAGGTCTCCTCCTGCCAGGTCAATGTATCCTCCTGCCAGGTAAATATTTTATACAATATCTATTATTTTTTTTATAAAGAAAAATATTCTTAACTTATACATTTTTTTTTGTAATTTATGTATAATATTTAAATAATTTATTTCTTTTGTTTTTTTATGTATACACATTAGGGCATGGGCTTAATACCGGATCACCGACGATATAATTGGTGATCAAATTGTAACATTATCCTTTTCTAACCGGGATCGATCTTTGTTTTATCAATATTCTGAGTTTAATTATCAGTGTTCTTTTCAGTAGATTGTAGCCAACAATATAGATTGGTTTCAATTTTGCTAGCATATTAAAATGAGCCCTAACCATTTTATCATTAAAAATTGAATAATAAGGAGACTTTAATTAAAGATAAGTTCTTCTTCTTCTTCTTTTAAGATATAACTTATGGATTGTGGTTTCATTCAAGGAGAGATAATTGCGTATCTTTTAATGATTTTTAATAATTTCAAAATTACAAAATAATATTCGCAGTTATTTGAATTTTTCTCGCACAACAAGGTCTTTATAATTCAATAAAGTGCAATGTGGTTACGATATGAAAATTCAAACTGAATCTAATTTTAAAGTAGCTACAACAAGATTATAGCAGATTTTCCTTCTTTTTTAAAAGAAAACTCAAAAGCCAAAACTTGCTTGCATAACGAGGTCTTTATGATTGAAGAAAGTTCAAAGTCTTTACGAGTGCCATTATTTCGAAAGATGAAGTTCAGATTCTTCACAATAAAAATTATTTTGAATTCTCAAACTTATATGTGGTTTAAAATCATACCTTGACCAGAAATGTTCTCAAACTGACAAAAAAGATTATAATCGTATTTTAAAACCTCTTCTCGTCTTTCAAACTTTTCAGTGATTTTTAGTAACGCTCGCAATAATTTTGAAAATAATCTTCAACGATAGCTCACATAAATTTTGATAATAGTTTTAACGAAACTTGTGGTTAAATTTTGTCTCCTTGAAATTGACTCATGAAATATAAATATCTCAGAAGAAGGAGTTATTCTATACGATAACGTCTGTACGATATATTGGTATAATGACGCACTAGAACTATTATATTGATATATGAATCAGTCTTTTCTCTACTTGAAAAAAATGTGGGTCGTTTATAGTCTGGTCTTTACCTTTTCAATCATCCTTGATTCTATTGGTGAATATAATAGTACAATATATATAATTTGAAAAATATTCCTGATCTTTCCGCAAATGACAATTTATCCGAACCTATTCGCATTCAATCGGAATTGCTATTCTTTCAAACTTTTTAACGTTTTTCACAATAAAGAATTACAGCTTAAACAAAAACATGATTCGCTTATTAATAATATTCAGAAGTTTCAACCGAAAACGACGCATTTTAAAACAAATGTTCACAGATCTTAGTTGATATGTTTTTTTTTAACTTTTTGATTACCTTCAAATTAATATAATTTTTTTCTTCATTTATTTTTTATTACCCAAGCTCACGTGAAAACAGAATTTTTTCCAATTCTCACCGGGAATCGATGTAAACCTCATCTTTTGTTTTGTCTGCATTATGAGACACTTAAGATATGGACACATTTATATTTAGTTGGAAAGCTATCCCATCTCAAGAACCGAGCAACCCTTTTTGTTATTTTGATATACACCAGCCTCACAATATTGCCACAAGAGGTTCATTAAATACAGCAACGCACTTTGAAAAAATTTTAATCCCCTCTTTCTTGTTGCAGAGTTAAGTTTACAGTTTGACTGTTTACCTAATGGCGCTCCTATTCCTGGTGCTCTTCGTGCTGATTCTTCTGATTCTTTTGAAAGAAATAATTCTCCTGCGAGGTCTTTTCCTCCTGCTGAGTCATCTATTCGTACCAGAAGCAAGTCTCCTCCTGTCGAACATACTCTTCGTGACAGGTCTAGGTCTCCTACTGCCACATCAATAGCTCCTTCTATGAGCCTTCTTTCTGCTGACGGAAATGTATATGGACTTGAACAACTAACATCTATTCGCCTCTTTCCCCGTTCGAATTCGCAGCGGATATTCGAACTGCGAAGATACACTTTTCATGCCTATAAAACAATTGTAATGAAGACAGGTCCAATGCCAACCCAAGAACAAATTGTATTATCAACAACCAATGGTGACGTTTTTGCTATATGGGAGAGTTTTAACGTTCTTGCTGGAATGTATCTGTATGATAAACACTATAAACAGCGGGTGAAAATAAACATGTCAAGCGGCAAGATTTCCGCAATGACACGAGAAGAAGTCACTGACACTCCAATAGGTGCCCGCCGCAGAATTCCAGGATGTTTTAAGGTGCGCAATATAAACGACAATCCTCTACACCATTAATTAATAAAATGTAAAACTAAAACTTGATGTTTGCTATCGAAATTCGGATCAAAATATTTCATGTAACTGGTAATTACATTAAATATACAATGTGTTATGATTCTCGAGGTGTTAATCTTACGTCAATGTCCCCTCCAGTCTTTTTCATATTGTATGTCGGACTTAAAACGTCGGTCCAGCAAAGGCCTAGTGCATCCTGGGGACACGCAGTGACTCAAGGACTACCGTCTTCTGCATTTTACCGGCAAGTGTTTTGAAATTTTGTTGGAATACAGGGATTCTCTTCAGGCTACGAATCAGTTAACGTTTGGCACCTCCGAGAGCACCGATAATTAGGACGACTAGCTTGACATCATTTTCTAAGTATAAACGTGGAAACTTTCTTATTAGCTATATTCAACTCTCGTAATTTCCTTTTTCCTTGGCCGTGATGATTTTTGTCGGCTGGCGCAAAAAATTCGATAACAAACATGGTTCGTTTCCCAAAGTCACGGAGAACTATGTCGGACAAGGAGTGCGCTATAGAAGCAATTTTCAATATTTCCCTTAGAGCGTTTGGCGGAGCGATATCAGGGCTGATGCCGTAAGAGTGACACAGATGGCAATGAAGCACCCTTATTGCCGCATTGTGCCTTTGGATGTACGTCGTTTCTGACAGAGAGGCACAACCAGATAGTATTTGTCCTAGGTGCTCCGGGTGTGCATGACTCGCTCTGCAGCTATCAACAGGAATGTTTTGGCTCAAAATGTGGCGACAGTACTCTAAAGTGGAAAAGACACCGTTAATCAGGGTATTTAAGGAAAGCAAACTTTAGCTCTAGCGACATCGACTGATCCTTCACTTTTTTGTGGAAAATTCCGTGCATCTTTGTGTCGAGGGGTTGTTACTGGAGGTTTCGCTCCTGTACTTTCGTTATCCCGGTTTTAGCAGCGGGCTCGGTTACTTTGTACGGACACGCTTTCTTGTCCACTTCTTTGTGTCTCTTGACCATTTGAAGAAGAGGCCCAGGTGAGGGTAGGTCTCTTCAGCGCCGAGGTAAAGTATATTGGTTCTGTCGACGAGCTTAGGATCCTCGACAATGCCAATAAATTCTCCTCGCTTTAAATGATTGTTGGCGCATTTTTCTAATCCTAAATCCATTCCAATCTCTCAAGTGTACTTCCCGACAATCCTGAGAGATAGATTCAGTTGCTCTTCATTTACAGCATAGATCTGGAGATAATCCATGCAAAATACATGAGTGATCTTATGGTTTTGATCCATAGGTATACTGCAGAAGTGCCCTGGGAAATCGTTGTTAGTTGTTACACGATGTTTTCCAGATGAGATGGTAAATCTTGCTTTCCAAAGAGCATCAGTCTCTCTGTGCATCTCACTATGTATGACTGGACTGGTCGAAGTCTGTTTTAAAAAACCCGGGAGGACGGAAAGCCAAACCTGTTTCGATATGATGCTCAGCTAGTGCTGATTGCGTGAAATACTTCAGTCTGACTTTACTCTCATGTTTTTTTACACGTTGGCTCACCGCTCTCCCGATTTCTCTAATATAAACTTTGCCACAAGAGTAATGGATTTTATATACTCCCGGATCACTAAAAGGTGCTTTTTGTCTTTAGGGTTGTTTGGAAGTTGTCCTATTTCCGCAGGTTGTTTCAAATATGGTTTATATCTTGTGTTCGTTGAGAATTCTTCCTGTTTGTTCTGTGATACCTTGGATGTAGGGTAGGATGGTGGTCCTTTTTCTCTCGCTTTCTTTAGTAGGTTGTGTTGACTTGTTGTTTTAGCCTGACTAAACTCTCATGTTCCTTTATACGTTGGCTCACCGCGCTCCCGGTTTTTTCAATATAGACTTTGCCACAAAAGTAAGGGAGTTTATATACTCCCAGTTCACCGAGTGGTGCTTTTTTTATCTTTAGGGTTGTTTAGAACTGTCCTATTTTTGCAGGTTGTTTCAATATGGTTTGCATATTGTGTTTGTTGAGAATTCTTTCTATTCGTTTCGTGATAACTTAGAGGTAGGGTAGTATGGTCTTCTCTCTCTCTCTCTCTCTTTATAGGTTGTGTTGCCTTGTTGTTTTGAGTGTATTTTCTTATTGCTTCATTAATTTGTTTGTGTAATCGTTTTGTATTAGGATTCGTTTAACATTTTGTATTTCCTTTTATAAGTTATCTTTATCTGTCATGGAGACAGCTCTGTATATAAGCGAGTCGATGACCCATTGCTTTTGAAAGGGGTGGTGGTGGGAGGAGGCATGTAGGTATCTGTTTGTATTTGTGGGTTTTCTGTAAGCTAAATGTCCTAATGTGATTTCAGATCTTTTGTAAACTAGTACGTCCAAGAAAGGCTATTATCCGTTTTGCTCAATTCCGATGGTGAACTGGATATTAGGGTGTAATCGACTAATGAAATCGGAAAACTTGTGTAGTTCATCTAGTCTGTGTCTCCAGATGACAAAACTGTCGTCAACGTAACGGCACCAAAATTCCGACTTAAGCTTGGATTGGTTGAAGATTTTAGTTTCTAGATGTTCCATAAAGATGTTGGCTATTACAGGTAAGATTGGAGATCCCATTGCTGCTTCTGAGGTTTGTTCGTAGAATTGGTCATTGAGAAAGAAGTAAGTATTATTGAGACAGTGTTCTATCAAAGGTATGAGATCGGAGGGGAAGTTGGCAAAGGATTTAATAATATCGATTGTATCAGAAATTGGTACTTTCGTGAAGAGAGATACTACGTCGAAACTCACTCGGATGTGTTGGGGTTGAATGTGAATCAGTTGTATCTTTTTGATAAAGTCAAAAGAGTTTTGGACGTGTGTAATTGAGTTTCCTGGGAAAGGATTCAGTTCTTTGGTAAGGAAGCGTGCTAGGTTGTAAGATGGTGATTTTATTGTGCTGACGATCGGTCTGAGTGGAATGTGTGTGTTGGAGAGATGGGATTAGTAGGTAATAATTTAGATATTGTTTTGCTGTCAAGCTTAGAGTCTTTTGAAAGGGTTTTTGTTTTGCTAACTACTGTTTTTGTGGGGTCTTTTTTAATTTTTTTATATGTATCGTCGGTTAGAAGATAGATGATTTCGTTGTTATAGTCTTCATTATTTATTATTACTGTTTTGTTGCCTATTTGGAGTAATCAGTTATTTGTAGTGACGCTCGCACTAACCTTGTAGATAATAATTTTCGACGATAGTTTACATAAATTTTGATATTAGTTTTATAGCTTTTCGTGATGACATGATATATTGATATAATGAGGCAATAAACTATTATAATAATTTATTAATCAGTCTTTCCTCTACATGGGAAAAATGTGGGTCGTTTGTACTCTTGGTTTCACCTTGTCAATCATACTTGATTCTATTGGTAAATATAATAGTATAATATGATTTAAAAAATAATTTTAGACTTTTTTTTTTAAGTTGTTCGCATTCAATCCCAATTACTACTTTTTTTTAAATTGTTGATGTTTCTCTCAATGAAGAATCATAGTTTAAACAAAAACTTCATCCGTTTGTCAATAACATTAAGAAAAAAGAGTGTCACTGGAATACGAGTGAGAATGAATTATAATAAGAGCTGCTTTCTAAGACTTGCAGAGTTTTCCTAATTAATAGGAAATTGTATCTACCCCCCCCCCAATAGAGAGGTAACATAACCCAAAATTCTCTAAAAGCAGGAGAAATAGGTGATTGTTCACGAAAATAGGAGAATACATTCTTTTCAATGAAATTAATGAAAATACTATATTGAATACAATATGAAACCCTTTAAATTCCTAGGTTTTCAAGTTGAAATATATTACATTTTGTACAAAATACTTGAATTTTCAGCCAAAAAGGATCTCTACCAAAAGATATGCATTTTCAACAAGCGCTTTTTTTCTTCTAAAATATATTTGATTTTTACTTGCAATATTTTTGTTTCAGAATGCATAAAACTGACATTTTTTGACATTTAAATTTCTAACTTATTTTCATTTTTTTCAAGTTACAATTAAAATTGTTATTTTTTCCACTTCCTCATCAACTTTGAATTGAAATAATTTTCGTGAATCTTTATTTATTTATTATCTGCTAAGATCTTATAAAAACAGGAAAATCTTTCACCTAGAGTTGATGTGAACTGTATCTTTTGTTTATTTTGTGTTATGAGACTCTTATTAGATGCATACGTTTATACTTAATTTTAAATCTATCCCATTTCAAGAACCAAAAAACCGTTTTTCTTATTTTTATATAAACTCGTCTAAAAATATTGTCACAAGGAGTTAATTATACACCAACGTACTTGAAAAATGTAATCTTCTCTTTCTTGTTGCAGAGTTAAGTTCACAATTTGAGTGTTTGCCTAATGGCGCCCTATCTCTGGTGTTCCTCGTGGCGGAACTTCAATTTTTTCTGAAAGTAAAAATTCACCTGAGAGTCCTCGACCTTCTGCTGAGCCTCCTCTTCGTGACAAGTCTACGTTTCCTGCTGCCAGTTTGGGGTCTACACCTGTCGAGCCTTCTCTTCGTGTCAGGTCTAGGTCTCCTTCTGCCAGGTCCATAGATCCTTCTATTAGAGTTCCTTCTGCTGACGGAAATGGATATGGTCTTGAACAATTAACATTTATTCGGCTCATTCCCTTTACGAATAAGCAGCGGATATTTGAACTTCGAATATACACTTTTCCTGCTTATAAAGCAATTGTAACGAAAAGAGGTTCAGTGCCAAACCAAGAAACAATTGTATTATCAACATCCGATGCTGATGCCTTTGCTATATTGGAGACTCATCAAACTCTTGCCGGAATCTCTGTGTGGCTTAATGGTCATAAAAAACGGGCGAAAATAAACATGAATAGCGGCAAGGTTACTGCAATGACCCCAGAAGAAGTCGCTGACAGTCCAGTAGGTGCCCGCCGCACAATCACAGGGTGTTTTGTAGTAAGTCATGTAAATCTCATGTGAACGAAAATTCTCCGCACCATTAGACAAAAAATTTAAAACTAAAATATGATGTTTACGACCCCAAGTCAATTCCAAATGTTTCATGTAACTGACAATTATATTAAAAATTCAATGTATGATGATTCTCGTGGCTTTAATCTTCTGTCATTTCCTAGGCAAGGTGTCTTCAACCTGTATTAGTCTAAGGCCTGCTTTTCTGAACTTTGTTATGCCGTACAATTTTATACAAATTTCATAACTCACAAAAATTTAGTTTTGATTAACTTATTTCTGATTTGGAAAACCCTTGATTCAATCTTCGTGATTTCGGAAGCTGCACTTTTTTTCCAGACTTGTCCACGTGGAAAGATTCTCCGGAAAGTACTCCATCGAAATTCTACGGAAATTCTACTTGGTAATTTCGTTGACTTTCCGTGGAAATTCGACTAATTTTCTGTCTACAAATTGGAGTCTGTAATGAACCAGGGAGATCCTAGAAAACGCTTCACTATCATTACCTTTATCCCTGTCCGATTCCGGTAAGCCTCGAACGTCAATCTCAACACATTCAGTTTGCAGTAGGTGTACAAAATACATCTTTCGGGAGTAAGTTAAGTTCAAAATGAAGATTGGCCGCACTCAACACATTTTTTGAGACCCGTCATTGTACAACAACTTCTAAGAGCACCAGGTCTAAAAAATACATCTTCTCGAGGAAATTAAGTTTGAAATGAAGATTGGCCGCACCCAACTCCTTTTTCTCATGACTCGTCATTGTAAAACAGCTTCCGAGTGCACTAGATCTGAAAAATACGTCTTCATCGATGAATTTAAGTACTAAGTGAAGATTAGCCGAACCCAAACCATTTTGCTTATGACCCGTCATTATACAACAACCTTCGAGTGCATCAAGTCTAAAAAATCGATCCTTTCGAGAAAGTCAAGTTCTAAATGAAGATTGGCCTCACCCAATCCATTTTCTCATGACCCGTCATTGTGCAACAACGTCAGAGTGCACCAGGTCTAAAATATACATCTTCTTCAGAGAAATTAGGTTCTAAATAAAGATTAGGTGCGACCTGGTGAACTCGGAAGTTAATGTAATTTCCACCTGGTGCATTCAAAAGTTTATGTGCAATAACGGATATTCCCAGTCACCTTGAGATTGCTACGATAGTATAGCGGTTTCTTGCAACATCCTGGGTGCATTTCGTGCTGGAATTTGTAGCCGGAAAGTTAGTGCAATTTTCACGGAAACTCAAGGGAATTTCCAGCTGGAATTTCCGTAGAATTTCCATGGAGTACTTTCGGGAAATCTTTGTACGTGGGTGGCCAATCATCGATTCAGAATCTTTTAATTTTAAGAACTGATTTTGCCTGTACATTTGCTGGTGTCTTGGATGCATTTAAAATCTTCACCTGGCGTGAAATTCATCATTTTCCCGAATCTTAAAATGCTTCATCATTATGTTCCAACTACTTGTTCTGAATCTTCTATTGCCGCAAGCTCGTATTGAGAGATTAATGTTCCTGTGTGTCAACTCTACTTGTTGGATGTTTGATAGCCAACTTCTTCAGTTCTTAATATTGGAGAAGCGCTATGTTGATTTACCATCTTCTAGACCGAATTAATTTGGATCTAACCACTTAAGTTAATGTTTAGAATTCCCAAAAATAAAACAAGAATCCAACGATCAAATTTGGACAACCACCACGAAAGGCTCCTGTTATAATTCAAATGTTTCGGTGCTCATACCGAAAGGTAAAACCTTTCGTTATCATGAAACATTCCGAAATTTCACGATCAATATTACTTATTTGCAAACAATTCTTATCAACAAAGCTCTTTGACAAGTGTAAAACCTTGTTTCGGAAATCTTGCTGATCTAAGATTGAAATTTTGTGTATACTTGATTGAACATCTTTGAATATTTCCATCATTTCTTTCGACTTACTTTTTATCACATTTTTACTAAAACCTTTACCTAATCTGAGAATATCTGTAACTGAAGTTTTAAAAGATCAATGATTTTATCTTGTTTTAAACATACTTCTAATTCACTTCTAATTCTCGAAATTTTTACTTTAAAAAAATTAACATGATCTGAAACATCATTGATCACTAAATTCAGCATTGAGAGTTTGAAGTTCTTTAAATTATGTTCAAATTGTCTATTGCAAAAATTACTGCGAAAAGCGAAATCTCGAAATTTGTTATCCAAGAAAAATATTTTTTGAGATAAAACATAATTTCTTCGACATTCAATCAAAAACCTTTTTTGAAGGACACTGCCTCAATATTACAGTTTTAATGAAGAAATCAGATTATATTAGGTATATGGAGGATTTACTTTCCAATCGTGATAATTTTGATTTATTGAATGAGAATCCGTTAAAACAATTAAGAAGAGACAATTTCAAGATTCTAGACAGCTGGAGAAAAAATGAACTTTTAGGAAAAGAAATGAGATAGCCTGATGCTTTTAACAGAAATAAAGAAAAATGATAAGATCAATTTTTTGGACATAGAAGTAATTAAAGGTCAGGATGGTAATATTATTACCAATTGGTATAGAAAAAGTATATATTCAGGTAGAATTTTAAATTCCTTTTTGGCTCATACTTTTCAAAACAAAATAGCAGTAATCAAAAACTTAGTTGACAGAGCTCTAGGTTTGTCCCATGTTTAATTTTACAAAAAGAATTTGACTATTGTTAGGAATATCCTTTTTCTTAAGCATTACCCAAAAAAGTTAATTGAGAAACCTATCAACGAATTTTTCTGTTTTAAAATCAATTTTATTATTTAGTTATTTCGGTTACGTTTAATAATTATAAATCTAGTCGAGAAGTTTTTATTTTGTCAATTTAGTTTTTTTTGTTCTGCTAAAGAACTAAGTTTGTTTATTTAGTATGAATTCAGAATTTCCCATCATTGGATTTAATTTAATTTGATGAATTCGACTTATATTTGAAGAATATTCTCAATTAATTAATTCAGATCGAATTCCTTTCTATTTCCCTGCCCTTCCCCTTTTGATTAATTTGGAGTTTTATGATAGACGTTCAGCTATGTCTGAAATAATGGACGTTTTTGATAACTTTTTATCATTAATTTGAGAACCTCTCGTCCCACTTAACTTCGAACTTCAAATTTTTTAAAATATGGAATAAATTCGATGTTTACTTATTGAAATTGGAATTCTTAATTAGTAATTTGAATTTATATCATCTTTTTAGTAATCGAACCACTCGCACTCTCCTATTCCCTTATCCAGCACAAGAGCTGAACTTTGCCACAAATATTCCAGAGCATTTTGTTTTTCCTATTGCTTCCCATTAATTTTTTTCTTCTATAAATTTTGATTTGAAGTTGACCAAAGAAAGGTCTGGCGCTCAACTAATTTAATTATTTATCAGTTTAACTTTCGTTTCTCTCAGAAGGCAATCGTTCTATCGTTCTGCAGATAAACTTGAACATATATTTGAGAAATGGAAAAAGACTTAAAAAGGTAAATGCAGACGTATTGAGAGACAAGTAGTAAATTAATTGAAATTTGAAGCAAAGCTTCATGAATGATGGTGAAGAGAAAAATTTTCTACGTTTGGAACCAACAAAAGGATGTAAAGATTCTTTGGAAACAATTGTTGATAGATCTTGAGCAACAGATGAGAATAGTTGCGAAATAATTGTGAATTTCTTTTATATCCTTAAAATATTTATGAAATCTTTGAAATCTGTGAAATCCTCTGAAATCATTTGACTCTTTTGAAACGGATTCAGTTTGGACAGAGAAGAAGTAAGCGATAGAATGGCTGAACGTGTCATCTCTTCTGTTTGTTCAAAGCTTAGTTATTTCGATTGAAAGACTTGTGTTAATAGGGCCAGCGAAACTTACAGATAAGAGCTCGCTGGTAGAATCAGAAATAATTTTTTTTACCCACAACAAAACTTGTTCAATAGGATGAGAAACTCCTACCAGAACCCCTTATTGATCTACTGAAAGAATAAAATATTCAAGATGATGTTCGCGGTTTATGTTTCGACACAAAAATTAAAGAAAAATCTTTTGTATTTAGCTGGTCGCCATCACTTAAATGAAATAATATTAGAAGCATGTTCCGAAGAGTGTATGGGGCATACTCGATTTCCAGATGCTTCATTATTCAAGCCTTTTGAAGCTAAATTGGAAAATATTGATAAAAATAATTTCGAATGCGGCTCGGATAATCCCTTAGTACCACAAGTAATATAAGATGAAAAAGAAAATCTTCTTCACTTTTCCATGGAGAGATTTAAACTGGAGGTCGGATTTGGGAATACTTTTCATAATTGTACATAATTATTAATTTTATTCTTCCAAACTGAATATTATTTTTTTCCTCCAAGCTGACTAATGCAATGCAAATATCTCAGGCGCACAAAACTATTCTTTGAGATAACGCCTACAGGTTATATTTATATAAGAGATCACTAGAATAAATATACTATCCAGTCTTTCCACTGCTTGGGAAAAATGATGGTCGTTTATACTCTGGTCTTCATCTTGTCAATCATCCTCAATTCTATTGGTAAATACAATTGTATAGCATATATGGTTAAAATTTGTTCATAAGGATAACCGCGGATAATTCACCGGGGATTATATAGTAGTACGTATGGAAAACTTCATTTAGTGTAAAGCTCAATCGGCAAAGTTCTTTTTTGTTGCAGCAAACATTTCACCTGCAATCAATGTAAAGTTTATCTTTCGTTTTTACTGTGTTATAAGACGCTTATTATGTGCACACGTTTACATTTAATTTTGAACTATCCCATTTTAAGGACCGAGAAAACGCTTGTCTCATTTTTATATGCACTCACGCCACAACATTGCGACTATAAGTTCATAAAATAACAGTCTACTTCAAACAATTTCAATTCTCTCTTTTTTCTGCAGAGTTAAGTTCGCCGTTTGAATGTTTACCAAATGGCGCCCCTATCCCTGGCGTTCCACGTGGCCGAACTTCTGATTCTTCTGAAAGGAATAATACCCCTGAGAGGTTTTCTCCTCCTGCTGAGCCTTCCCTTCATGCCAGGTCCAGGTCTTCTCCTTCCAAACCATCTCTTCGTGTCAGGTCTAGGTCTCCTCCTGCCAGGCCCATGGCGCCTCCTGTGAGGCTTCCTTCCGCAGACGGAAATGGATATGGACTCGAACAACTAACATTCATTAGGCTCATTCCGTTTACGAATCCACAGCGGATATTCGAACTTCGAAGATACACTTTTCCTGCCGATAAAACAATTGTAATGAACACAGGTCCAATGCCAACCCAAGAACAAATTGTATTATCAGCATTCGATGGTGATGTCTTTGCAATACTGGAGAATCATGACGCTCTTGCTGGAATCTATACATGGATTGGCAGAAGGAAAAAACGGGCAAAAATAAACATGGTCAGCCGCAGAGTTTCCACAATGACCGGAAAAGAAGTCACTGACACTCCAGTAGGTACCCGCCGCTCAATCACAGGGTGTTTTACAGTGGTGCATGTAAACCGCATGTAAACTGAAATCCTTTACATCATTAATAAAGAGAAAAAGTGAAATTGAAATATAATGTTTGCTTTCCGAAATCCGATACAGTCTTTTTCATATGTTATATCCCAGGTGGGAAAGTTATATTAGTTATATTAAGTAGTTTATATATAATGGCCAACAGTCCAAGAAAAATTTAACTTTTCCGGGGCACCTTTGGTACTGTAACTGGATTCTGGGAAAGTGTGCGAGGTACTTACCCACAAATTTTATTGTCTTGGACTACTTAACCTGTACTAGCCTATTGCCTATTTTTCTTAACTTCGAGACATTTTCGATAAACATTTCATTTTCATCTCTCTTACTTGCAATTACTGTACTTTTTATGAATAATCCTTTATAAAGGTGCAAACTATGACCTTGATGAATTTTCAGTCAGAAGTTTCCGAGCATCAGTAGGAAGAAGTATGTGGACGTGGAACTGTGGGTGTAATGTTGTTAAAGACATTATTTTAGTTTTGGGAAATGAAATTTGCTTAGATTGTTCATCGAAATTTTAAGTTGTAAGAAACCGTCAATTATGAATAATATGCGTGATTCTGATTTTACATGGTTGATATGATACCCCGTAGCAGAAATACGTGGACGCAAAGTACCTTCAAAGGAAGAAGTGCTCCAACTGTTCTTTCAACAACATATAGCCTTACAAAAACTGTTCGTGAAAGTGCTTTTAGTGTTATTGGAAACTGCATGTTGTTAAAACAACCATTACAAAAAAGAACGTCTAGCCTGCTGCTGATAAACTTAAATGTTCATTCCGGAAACGAAAACAAACTTAACAAGGTAAATGACGCATTGAGAGTCCACTAGTGAAGGAATTGGAATTTAAAGAACAGATTGATTATTTGTTTGACATCTCGATTCAAAATGCACACAAAATCATGAATGATGGTTGAAGACATAGTTGAGACTCGACCAAGCTCCAGTATAAGTACCCTGGGGTATGAGTAGAGAATCCCAAAACTCTCTTGAAGAATGCAGCGTGAATTATCTCCACCTCTTCACGATATCTCAATCACCAGGTATCTATGACATAGAATAGAACATTTGAGACCAGACTCTGGTCCAAGAATTAGTTGATGCTCCAATATTTCGACTTAAGAGGCTCGGAGGATCTACAACGTCGATCCTACAGCAGTCTTTGCAGCAGCCACCCTGTTGTTATAGGCCAGATCAAATGAGCCTGATATCAATGATTGTACAGAACGGAGAGAAGCATGAAGCATTGATACACCATTAAAAAAAACATTTTCCGTTTTGGTGGCCTAGAACAAAGAATGGATTGTGTTAAGGGGGTCGTCTGGTGTAGGGGGCTGAAAATGAGGGTGACTTTGTCAGATGATTTTGAAGACGAGGCAACAATGGATCTTTTAGACACTTCCAGGATTTATTTGTCCACTCATATTGCTTACGAAAAATTGTGTTTTATTTCGCAGAGCCACATACATTGAGGGTGTAAGGGCGGATGTCCAACTATCTCCGCTTCGAGAAGCAAAACAGCGGGCCTGATAACTCTCAGAAAAATGGTCTGAATCCAAAAAAAACAAATAGATTTAGAAAGATCAGACTTGTAGCTACTAGGTGAAACACGAAAAGAAGAAAAATTAGACATTGTTTGAAAAATTGCAGACAAAAAGCGGAGAGTCATTTTTGCCCCTAAAATTTGCTCTTTTTTGCTTGAACAAAATCATTAAAATTTTTCTTTTAGTTTGGAGTGGTTCACCGAGGAATGACACTTATTAACTGGTTCAATACGCAAGAACAAGTCAATGGGTATGATAGGTAGTTTTTTTTTTATTTTGTTTGAAAGGTTCCCATAATTTTTTTTTAACCTATATGAGGAGTTTTTTTTGGAATATATTCTGTCAAAAAATAAAAATGAATTGGCCTAAGAAAATAGCGCAGCAGTACTTATGGCTCATTATCATATGTAATATGCTGCTTTTAAATTAATAAATAATAATAATAGTACCGCTCGCGCTGGCCTTATAGATAATGTCCGACGATAGTGTGTATACATTTTGATATCAGCTTTAAAGACTTTAGTAAATACATATTTTTTTGTCATGAAACTCTCTAATCAAATGTAAATATCTCAGAAGAACAAGCTATTATGTGAGATAACGTCTATTACAAAGATTTATATAATGAAACACTAGAATTAATATCCGACGATACCGACGATAAAATTATTGTAAACATATCGAATTCAATATGAAACAGTTTACATTTCTAACATTTCAAGTTGAAATATTTTCCTTTTCTAACAAAATATTTGTATTTTCTAACAAAATACTTGAATTTTTAACAAAAAAAGACTTTTTACAAAAAGATATGAATGTTCCACGAATAAAGACGATTTTTCAAGAAAAAAGTGAATTTTTAACGAAACAGATGCATGAACAACAAATATTTCTACTTTCAACCAAGTAGTTGACTATTCAATTGAATGTGTCTATAGGCGTCCAGAAGTCTGGGCGAAGAGACCACTCGTGTTGAAACGGCAAACGAATTTTGAACAAAGTATTTAAATTTTCAACCAAATAGGTGAACCTAAAAAAAATGAATTTTTAACAAATTAGTTCAACTTTCAACCAAGTAGTTAAATTTTCGACCAACAGAAGATAACTTTTCAACAAAATAGTTGCATTATCAGAAAAATAATTAAATTTGCTTTCAAGCAAATATAGTTGGATTTTCTTATTGGGTTGTATTAATTTAGTTCGCATTACGTAATTCAAAAAATCTTTTTCATAAGGAGAGCGGGAAAGAATATGAAAAACGTGTTGTTTGATATAAAGTTTTTCACTTTTATCTTTTTCTTAACCTTTCTAGTTTCTAAGGAAAATGATTGCTTTATTTTTAGATATATTTTCTTTTCACATTCTCTAAATGCTTCTAAAATGCTAACTAAAACTGTTTTTTCTTTCAACTTTCTCATTACTTGTGAATGATGCAGACGTTATTATTTAATTCAAAGTCATCCCATTTCAAGAATCAAGAAACCGTTTTTCATCTTTCCTCTTTCTTGTTGCAGATTTAGGTTCACAATTTGAGTGTTGACCTAATAGCGCCCCCATTCCTGGTGTTCCTCGTGGCGGATCTTCCAATGCTTTGAAAGAAATAATTTAACTGAGACTTCTCCTCCTACTGCCAAGCCTCCTCTTTGTGTCCGGTCTATGTCTCCTCCTGCCAGGTCCAGGTCTCCCCTTGCCAAACCTCCACTTTGTCTGAGATCTAGGTCTCCTCATGCTGAGCCTCCACCTCATCTAAGGTCTAGGTCTTCCCCTTCCGAGCCTTATCTTCTTGTCAGGTCTAGGTCTTCTCCTGCCAGGTCTATGTCTCCTTCTGTGAAGCTTCCTTCTGCTGACGGAAATATATATGGACTTGAGCTACTAACAGTTATTCGGCTCATTCCATTTTCGAATTCGCAACGGATATTTGAACTCCGAAGATACACTTTTCCTGCCGATAAACCAATTAGAATCAAAACAGGTCCAATGCCAACCCAAGAACAAATTGTATTATCAACATCGGATGGTGACATCTTTCCTACATGGGAGAGTTTCAATGTTCTTGCTGGAATCTATCTGCATGAAATTTGTTTCAACGAATGGGCGAAAATAAACCTGGAAAGCCGCAGAATCCCAGGGTGTTTTATGGTGTTGCATGTACACCGCATATGAACCGCAGTCATCTACACCAATTACTGGTAATTATATTAAAGATTCAATGTGTTATGATTCGCGAGGCTTTATTCTTTCGTCAATGTCCTCGCCAGTCGTTTGATATCACTGCAAGAAACGTCGGCTTAAAAAGTATTGAATCGCATTCACGAGATGTTCTCTAGAAATCTGCTTTTCGACAACATCACATTAAAAGTGCAAAACTTTTGAATACTTTTCAATCCGAAGTTTCTTATACGGATGTTATATATATTTACTTATTTTTCAATTATTGTTTTGAATCAAAGAATTTATTATACTATAATACAAGAGAGAAGAACTGTACTGTGTTTTTCCGATTGCCTCTGCGCACGTGTATAACACGCTATTTTTGCAACAACCGTTCGAGAAAGTTATTATTTAAAGCCTTCTCATTCTTTTTTACTGAATTTCCCATACCGTACAGTGTTTTTCAGTAAAATTAGAGTATAATTTTCTTTATAGAATTTTCAAGAATATTTTTATTTTGCTGGTGTGCAAATTTCATTTTTCATTTAGTGCGTATGTGCAAACAAGGAATTTTTTAGCTTTCCCTGAAAGAAAATGTATCCGACCTTAATGAATAATAATTCCAAATATAGGGTTAAAAAATAATCTAGAGAAAATTGAAAAAATAGTTGAAAGGTTGCTTTAATTATTGTTGATTAAAATTTCATATCGTAGAATTTTATTTTTGAACGCTACAATTCAATCCCAAGTTTCAGGTTTGCAATTTGAATAGAAACGTTATACATTTGCAGAATTTTTAGTCTTCGGAAAATTAATGGTTCCATTATGGGTCGGTCCTATTTGAAATTACTTCATTTAGAAAGTTTCGGACCACTAACCGGGTGATCTATTAAAAATTAGCCCTGGCTTTGAAAGGTGATAGCACCATCCAGAATATAGATAAAACCATTTACAAAAAAGCATTAGAAATCTTATTAGATTCTGCGTTAAATGAGCTCTAGTTAAATTAATTTGGCTATCTGGGTACTGAGTTATCATGTGAGAAAGACCAAAAATAAAAATCCGCTTCTTAGGGAATCAGATTTTGCGAATCAGTTCAGACACAAATTATTATTTATATTCTGGACGGCACTATCACCTTTCAGAGTTGAAACTTATTTTAAATGGATCATCCGGTGAGTGGCCCGATCCTGTCCATCGTTAGTGTAGAAAAAATATCTCTTACAACATCCAAGAAAAAGATTTTTGAAGTTTTCTCGTCTAAAATTGAAGATCAGATTCGAAAGATTACATTTTGTAAATTTAAGATTTTTGCTACAACTTTCCTATGACCAAGAGCTAATTAACGTGAAATTTCTTGAGCTTTCTAACTAATTAAAAAAAATGTGTGGCTTCATCTCCGATCGCGCTATCGTCTTTCAAAGTGATCAGTTATTTACAGTGCCGCTCGTGCTAACCTTGTACAGAATCTCCGACGATAAGGTATGTTTTGATATCAGTTTTGAAGGATTTAGTAATTAAATTTTGTTTCTTCGAAGCTAGGTAATGAGATGCAAATATTTCAGCCGGACAAACTATTCTATGAGATAACGTCTATAGAATATGCTTATACAATAAATCACTAGAATTAATATATTAATAGAATAATCAGTCTTTCCTCTGCTTGCTAAAAATGATGTTCGTTTATACTCTAGTCTTCACGTTTTCAATCATCCTCAATTCTATTGGTGAATATAATAGTACAATAGTACAATATTGGTCTTGATTTTCTCATCTGTTAATTGAGATAATAGATAACACTATTATAGTAACATTTATTTCATGTTCTAATTAAATCAATAAAAATAAGTTCTTAAGAAGCCCTTTGCATTGAAAATATTGAAAACTAACATAATGATTTCTAAAATAATTGAAAATCTTTGTAAATACCAGTATCAGTACAGCACCAAATTTTAATGGTTCGCTTGATTAATTTTTTTTAAATGTCCTTCGTGTGGTTAAATTGGTTTAATTTGACAAATTTCTGCTTGGCAGTTAATTAATTTATTTTTGCAGTCAATAATCTTTATTGGGGTTTTCCTTAAATTTTTTTCTGTAATGGTATCATCAAAATTTGGGAGTTTTCCGCTTCATTTCATTTTTTGTAATGAAATGTTTTTTCTTATTTTTTCTTTATTTTGATATTATGTGTAAATTAAACAAATCACTTGAGTATAGCCAGATTTTGTAATTCATACAATAAGAATCTAGAGATTTTGAAACGCGATAAGTGATCATTTATTTAATCTCTCTTAAATGGCCTATCGCCGCCATAAGGAAAATGATTGTGATGCCACCTACTAAGACACTTTCTCAGCTATGCGTCTTTCGTGAGAAAGCCACGCAATATTAACAATTTCAATCCCCTTTTGCTTGTTGCAGATTTAAGTTCAGAGTTTGAATGTTTACCAAATGGCGATCCAATTCCTGGCGTTCCTCGTGGCCAAACATCCTATTCTTCATCACATCATTTATCTGAAAGAAATCATTCACCTGAGAGACCTCTTCTTCCTACCGAGTCTCCTCTTCGCGCCAGGACCAGGTCTCCTCCTGCCGAATCATCTCTTCGTGTCAGGTCTAGGTCTCCATCTGCCAGGTCCAGGGATCCTTCTATAAGGCTTCCTTCTGCTGACGGAAATGGATATGGACTTGAAGAACTAAGATTTATTCGTTTAATTCCCTATACGAGTTCGCAGCGCATATTCGAACTTCGAAGATACACTTTTCCTGCCGATAGGCCAATTGCAATGAAAACAGGTCCAGTGCCAACCGAAGAACAAATTGTACTATCATCATCCGACGGTGACGTTTTTGCAATATTGGAGAGTTTTAATGTTCTTGTTGGAATTTATATGCATAATGCACGCTACAGAAAACGAGCGAAAATAAATATGACAAACGGCAGGGTTTCCGCATTGACACGAGAAGAAGTTTCCGACACTCCAATAGGTATCAAGCGTTTAGTCACAAGGTGTTATATAGTGTACCATGTAAGCCGCAATACAATATAAAATTAAATTTTTAAAATGGTTAAAATAACAGATAATGTTAGTGATCCAAAGTCGGATCAATATGCTTCATGTAAGTGGTCATCACATTAAAAAGTCAATTTGTTGTGATTTCCGATGGTTTATTCTTTTATCATTTTCCCAGCCAGTCTTTACATTAGTTATATACAGGGTGTCCCAGAAGTTCTGTCGTTACTTGTAATATCGACTATAAAAAAAATCAAATCGGAAAGTCTGACCAAATTTGTGGTTCCGGTACGTACTTTGGGTACAATCGGGCATTCACATTGCATGTACGTGAACAGCGAGGTTCAAGTGTGCGTGCAATGCCGTCCAGCAATTTCTCGTAACGTCAAAAAGCATGTGCAGTTGAGTTAGTTAATTATATTAGTCAGTTTAATTTCATTTTAACCTCTTTGCCCATATCTTGGACCTGAGTTTTCTGGCTCGGTTCACGTTTTTTACTGTAAATTGACACTTTGCAGAAATTATTAGCTTATTGAGGTTTATAATTTTCGAACAATTGTAGATATAGGCTATATTTATATCATGGATCACTAAAATCATTATATCAATTAGTCTTTCCTCTGCCTTCTCAATCATCCTTAATTATATTGGTGAATATAATAGTATAATATGCGTACATATAATTAAAAAAATATTTCTAAGCTTTCTGTAAATTATAATTTGTCCAAAGCTAGTCGCATTTAATTCCAATTGTTTTTTTTTCAAACTTGTTGAGGGTTTTCACAAGAAAGAACCACAGTCTAAGCAGAACCAAAAATTGTTCTTTAATAATATTCAGAAAAATAAGAGCCTCTACAATACGAGTGAGAATGAATTACAATAAGCAACGGAAATAGGGGAATACATTTTTTTCAATAAAATTAATGAACACCCTGTTGACTTCAATGTGAAGCAGTTTAAACTTTTAGGATTTCAAGTTGAAATATATTGCGTTCTTAACAAAATACTTGAATGTTCAAGTTCAACACACAAAGACGAATTTTCAACAAAAAAATCAATTTTTAACAAAACAGTTGCATTGACAACAAAATAGTTTAACTTTCAACAAAAAGGTTCACTTTCAACCAAGAAAGATAACTCTTTTACTAAAAAAGACAAATTTTCAACCGAATATTTGGATTTTCAACCAAAGAGGTGAATCTTAAAAAAATTAATTTTTAGCATAGTAGTTCAACTTCCAGCCCAGTAGTTTAATTTGCAACCAAGTGTGTCTGTAGGCGTCCAAAGTTCTAGACGAAGAGCCCGCTCGTGTTACTATCACTTGTACGGCTATTCGTTCAGAATAAATAATATTAATTTTCTACCCGAAAAGATATATTTTGAACAAAGGAGTTAGGTTTTTAAGCTAAAACCGTAAAAGTTGAATTTTCAAAAAGAATGATTATTATTAACAATTAACAACAAAATGTTCAGAAATAAAAACAAAATTATAACTTTTTTCCTATTTCTTACAATTTTTCCAGGCTTCACTAATATGTAATTAGTGCGATCTTTCGATAGCGGATCGCTATCTTTATCAAGCAATTTACATCTATTTATTTTACCATTAAGCCATAATTTTTGTTTTATATACGTTAATTTTGAGAACAATGTTCTTCCCAAAAGGCGTCTTTCACTTCGTTCGGATCACCATAAACTGGGGCGTAGCACGCTATGCTAAATAATCTTCTGATTCCTACTTTCATTCTAACCCACAACAATCTGGGAGATACAAATCCTTGATCCCGGAGATGCTGCCTTGCTCTTTCATTCATAATCAAACCGACCTCTTGACTACCATGTGATTCACTATCTACTCCTGACAAAAATTCGAGTCCGCCTTTCAACAAACCATTTTCTATCTTTCTAATATCGTGCGTACTTTCCCTTCATTCTATTATCTTAAGATCATTCACCCCTCTAGCATCCCAAACACTAGATGTTGGACTCATCTTTTAATTTTGCAGTCATTAATACATCATTTTTGTGAAATTTAAATTAAAATTTTGCATTAGGACATTCGGAGACGTTTGTCGGTGTTGGCAGCTTATTTTTTGAGATTAGAAAGGTTTCAAGATGTTGTTGCATTACTAATAACTTTTTATTACACATTCAAAATGAAATTATAATAGAACAATGACAATAGTGACTTTAATAATGAAAGAACTTCTCGAAACCCCTCTAATTTCAAAAGCTAACCTTCCAACACCGACAAACGAATCCGAATGCAAAATTTTAATTTTAATTTCACAAAAATGATGTGTTAATTACTCCAAAATTGATGAGGATGAGGACAAATAAAACAAAATTTATCATTTTTGTCTATTTCTAAACATTTTAATAATTACTTCCCGGACGCAAAGAAACTTGGAAAAACATCTGTCATTAATCATGATAAATTATTGAACTTTGTTTAAATTTATCATCAGGAAATGTACCAAATGTTATCTAATTTAGTAGTGTTACTCCTACTGACCACCCTCTGTCACCAACAAACCGAGAGTTTTTCATAGTTCGTAATTATTCGAACTCATTCAGTTTTTTGCTCTCATAAGTTATTTACCTTTTTTTAATTGAAAATTTGTTCAAATTACGAGACAAATTTCTTAAAAAAATTTAAATCCCCTCTTTCTTGTTGCAGTGTTCTGTTCACAATTCGAAAACTTACCAAATGGCGACCCTATTCCTGGTGTTCCTCGTGGCAGACCATCCTATTCTTCTGAAAGAAATAATTCACGTGAGAAGTCTCTTCGTACTGCCGAGCCACCTCTTCGTGCCAGGTCTAGGTCTCCTCTTGCCAGATCAATGGCTCCTTCTATAAGGCTTCTCTCTGCTGACGGAAATGTATATGGACTTTAACAACTAACAGTTATTCGGCTCACTTCTTTTTCGAATTTGCGTCGGATACTCCAACTTCAAAGATTCGCTTTTCCTGCCGATAAACCAAATTTGATGATAACAGGTCCAATGCCAACCCAAGAACAAATTGTATTAACGATATCTGAAGGTGACGTCTTTGCAATATTGAAGAGTTTTAATGTTCTTCCTGGAATCTATCTGCATGACGCAGCATTCTTTACTATTTGATCATTAAAAGCTTTAATGATTCTTGATTTTAAATTTTACTTTAGTTGACTGATTCTGAATTCAACTGTATCGCTAAATCTTAATTATAAAACTATATCTATAACAGATTGATTTTTCGACGCATTTAATTTTCTCCGTTCAGGAAATTGGTCCCGAATATATACATCGGCACCAATCCTGGAAGAGTATTGAACATGAAATAAAAGATTTCGTTAGCGACAACGATTAAGATTCCAACTCTAAATGATATCACGTTCTAAAGAAGAGATGTGAGACCAAAAAAGTGAAAGGGGATTTTCGAAGTTTTTCTTTGATTCATTTTGGCTTTTCTTCATCGGCTGTTCCGGATTGTAAACATTATTATTATTATTAATTAATTTTCTCAAACATTACTAAGTTTAATTTTCATGAATTGCTGAATGTCCAGAATTGGTTTTGTGTCACCTGATTTATTTCACGAGTTAAGAAGAAAATATAATTTCGATTTGTAATGCCAGATAATTCATGGGATGAGCTCCCATATTTGAAAAGGGATTTTCAGACATACAATTGAGCCCTTTTGACTACTTAAAAACCACAAATGTAAAATTTATTTTTTATGAAATTTGTTAATTTGTACGGCATTCAATGTAAAAAAACTTCAGTTGTATAATACAAATTTAAATTCATGAATATTGAAGGCTCCTGGTTTGATAGTGTCCCTGCCTCTTCCAACTCAAAAGAATAGATTGCCTACCGTTTTAGGCTTTGAATGATGATTTACTTAATTTTAAAAGCTGTTTCTGCACAGGAAAAAATTTTTTTTGACGAAAATTGCCACAATTTGTTATAAAAGTTATACCATAATAACAAAAAATGCCATAAATAAATAACTGTTTTGTTACAAACAAATTTATTGAATAATTTCTGAAATGTAAGACTTTTGCGCAAGACAATATATTTGTTTTTGTACCCAAATTATTTCATTCGTTATATACGTTTATTTTATCTGAATTTATTCTGTAACTGAATGTTTGATTTTGATTCAACTATTTATGTCAGAAAGCTTATTAGATTCTGCGTTAAATTAGCCCTATTTAGAGTAATTTCGCTATGTTACATCGGTTAAAAAAATATTTAATATCAATATTCTGGAGGGCGTTATCACCTTTCAAACTTCAGGCTTTTTTTAATGGATCATCTTGTGAGTGGTCCAATTCCATCCATCGTTAGTGTAGAAAAAATATCTCTTACTACACCCAAGAAGAAGATTTTTGATGTTTTCTCGGCTGAAATTGAAGATAAGATTCGAAAGATTACGTATTGTAAATTTAAGATTTTTGTCCGAAATATTTGTACTAAGAGCCAATTAACGTGGAATTTTATAAGCTTGTAACCTATTAAAAAAATGTATAGCCTTATCTCCGATCGTGTTATCGTCTTTCAATATCACCAGAAATTTCCAGTGCCGCTCGTGCTAACCTTCCAGATAATCACCGACGATAATGTATGTTTATACATTTTGATATCAGTTTTAAAGAATATAGTACTTACATTTTTTTTTGGAGCTGGGTAATGAAATGTAAATATCTTACATGAACAAACTATTCTATGAGATCACGCCTATAGTATACATTCTTATAACAAAGAACTAGAATTAATATATCAATGTATTAATCAGTCTTTCCTCTGCTTAGAAAAAATGAGAGTGGTTAATACTTCAGTCTTCATATTCTCAATCATCCTTAATTCTATTGGTGAATATGATAGTCTCTTCAGTTTTTAAAGCAAACGAATAATTCATTTAAAAATATATTTCCTTTTTAGTAGCATAGAATCTCGCAAAAAAACATCGTACTTGCTTATAAATCTTCTGTGAAGTAGCTTAGGCTATTGTAAGCGATCTACAACTTGAAAAGCAACTGCCACACGTCAAATCATCATTTTATTTCTGTTTAATTCACTCAGACTAGATAGCACTGGCGTCGTAATTCTGGCTAGTTTTTACATAAAAATGGACTCACTGTGTGCCAAATATAACCGAGGCAAGGTTGAAAACGCCATTTTGAGAACATAGAAACCTTTCTTCTGATTTTTATATACACTCATCTCACGATGTTGGCACACAAGATTCATGAAATACCACTGTACTGTAAACAATTTTAATCCTCGCTTTCTTGTTGCAGAGTTAAGTTCAGAGTTTGAATGTTTACCAAATGGCGACCCTATTCCAGGTGTTCCTCGTTGCCGACCTTCTCATTCTTTATCATCCTATTTTTCTGAACGAAAACATTCACCTGAAAGGCCTCATCCTCCTGCCGAGTCTCCTCTTCGTGCTAGATCCAGGTCTCCTACTGTCGAACCTGCTCTTCGTGCCAGGGCCAGGTCTCCTCCTGCCAGGTCCATGTATCCTCCTGCCAGGTTTATCTATCCTCCTGTCAGTTCTACGTCATCCCCTACCGAGTCTCCTCTTCGTGTCAGGTCTAGGTCTCCACCTGCCAGATTCATGAATCCTTCTGTAAGGCTTCCTTCTGTTGACGGAAATGGATATGGACTTGAAGAACTACGATTTATTCGCTTAGTTCCATATACGAGTTCGCACCGAATATTCGAATTTCGAAGATACACTTTTCCTACTGGTAAACGACTTGAAATGAGAATAGGAAAAAATCGTTATGAGCCTATATCTACCCAAGAACAAATTGTATTATCGTCATCCGATGGTGATGTCTTTGCAATCTTGGAGAGTTATGATGTGCTTGCTGGAATGTATACGTATTATAAGCGCTGTAAAAGGCGGGCGAAAATAAACATGGAAAGTGGTATGGTTTCCGCATTGACACGAGAAGAAGTCACGGAAACTCCAGTAGGTATCAACCGCTCAGTCACAAGGTCTTTTATAGTGTACCATGTAAACCGCAATTTTCGGTCAGATTGATTTTTTTAATTGTAAAACTAAAACATAATGTTTAGCATCCAAATTCGGATCAAAATGTTTCGTGTAACTGTTGATTACATTAAAAAGTCAATGTGCTGTGATGCTCGAGGCTTTAATCTTTTATCATTGTCCCTGCCAGTCTTTTTCATTAGTTATATTCAGGGTTTTCCGAGGAGGAGCGTGCAAAGCCGGCCAGCAATTCCTTCTAGCGCGAAACATGAAACATGGAATTATTTGCAATTATTTCCAATTTCATCAACTTCAGTCGACAAGATGAATACTACTGAATTAGGATGCGTCTCCAGTTAAGTTAGTTCATTATGAGAGCCAGTTTAGTTTAATTTCAACATCTTTGCACATATCTAGGACCTGAGCAAATATCGCAGATGTACTCGTGAATCATCATCATCTACAATATGCTGTTGCCAAATTAATAAATAAGAACAATAAATTTTTTATCTTTTCGAAAATAACAATTTGTCTAAAGATATTCACATTCAATCATAATCCCTATTTTTTCCAAACTCTATATTAAAAAATACATGTTTATGTCACTGCTTTTCGCTGTTAATAAGAATTGAAAAATATTTTCAATGTGGAATAATAAAAATTTGAAGAACACTTAATTTTGTTTAAATCTTAGCTTGTTAGCTTTTTTTTTTACTGAGAATTAGTATAATATGTGAATTTTTAATAAAAAGTTATTAGATTATAAGGATTAAAATGTTTTCAGGAATTGACGCAAATTGAAACCTTAGATCTAAAATAATTGGCATTCAAGGATTCCTAATTTTGGAACCATCAGAGGTTACGTTCGCGTTTTACACAAAAATTTGATATTTTAAGAGAAAGATCATATTTTCAAAGAAAATGCACAATAATGCACAATTTTTTGTTATGTTATTGAAGGCTTTTTTGTCGGAAATTATAGGTACATTTTATTAGAAATTATTAGATTTCAGAGAATATTTATCATTTTTTTAAATAACTTTATGTTATGTTGGTATGTTTCTCCCGGAATTGATATTTTTAAACCAAATTTTTTAATTTTGGTGAAACTGTGGGTTGAGGTGGTTTTCACCGGAAATATCGATAGAAATTTCGACGAATAATAATAATTTTGAACCATTCGAAGTTATTTTAAGATGTGTCACCGGAATCAAAATTAAATTTGTAGTTTTGAAGAAAATTGGGTTATGTTAGTGTTTTCCGTACAAAAACATTCTGTATTAATTCTGAAGTTAAGGTAACAGTTTTCATCAATAATGAAGTATATTGCCCTTGCTTTCATTTTATATTATGGTAGACAGCACATACTACGGAACACAAAAATATTTTATTCATATTTATTTTATATTTTAATTTAATAAATTAACTGATGATATAGCTGAATAAACTCCCTGATGATACGATTGCTGACGCGAATTAAAAAGAGAAAAAAAAAATTAGGTTTAAAGGAAGATTTACCATCTTAAGTTAAATTTAATTTTCCTCCTTGAAGCTAGCTAATGAGATGTAAATATCTCAGAATAGAGGCTATTCTACGTGATAGCGCCTACAGAATATATTGACATAATAGAACACTAGAATTAATATATCAATATATTAATTAGTCTTTCCTCTGCTTGAGAAAAATGATGGTCGTTCATACACTTCTCTTTACCTTCTCAATCATCTTTAATCCTATAGGTTAATACAATAGTATAATTTGCTCGCGTATAATTAAAAAAATATGTTTAAGCTTTCCGCAAATGAACGAGACGAAATTCTTTTAAAAACTTGTAATCCCCTCTTTCTTGTTGCAGAGATAAGTTCACAATTCGAGTGCTTGCCTAATGACGCCCCTATTCCTGGTGTTCCTCGTGGCAGACCTTTCTATTCTTCATCAGGTCTCCTTCTGCCAGGTTCACGTATCCTCCTGCCAGGTCGACGTCTCCTCCTGCCGAGCTTCCTCTTCATGCCAGGACCAGGTCTCCTCCTGCCAGGACCAGGTGTGCTCCTGCCAGGTCCAGGTCTCCTTCATCCGAAGCTCCTCCTCGTGTCAGGTCTAGGTCTCGTCCTGCCAGGTCAATGGCTCCCTCTATAAGGCTTCTTTCTGCTGATGGAAAGGTATATGGAACAAATAGTATTATCAACATCCAACGGTGACGTCTTTGCAATATTGGAGAGTTTAAATATTCTTGCTGGACTCTATACGCCTAATGCTCGCTGTAGAAAACGAGCGAAAATAAATATGTCAAACGGCAGAGTTGCCGCATTGAGACGAAAAGAAGTCATTGATTCTCCAGTAGGTGCCCGCTGCAAAATCACATAATGTTTTATAGTGCTGCATGTAGACCGAATATAAACCTCAATCATCTACACCACTAGTTAAACAAAAATTAACTGAAATCTCATGTTTCCGATCAAAAGTCGGATAAAATAATTCATTATACGTACAACATCTACTTTGTGATACCAGTTTAAACGAATTGAGTAAATACATTTTTTAAGCACCAAAATATTTACTTATTACACTGTTAACATAATTCTCCAGGCATTAATCAGTTTTTCATCTGCATGAAAAAAATGATGGTGAATATGATAGGCGATTTCCGAATGCCTATGCGCAAGTATCTGACAAAAAATTTTTTACAACAATCATCCGAGAAAGTAAAGAAGCGCCAATATTATTCTAGCATAATCTGTTGGACATTCGCACTTTGCACATCACTTAAAAGCATGGAAGTCCTAACTATCAAGGTGCATGTTGCAAAAAAAATATTTTTGAGCTTTAAGCAAATAAAAATTTATACGACGTAATCCGCCTTCTCTTCCAATTGCGAATTAAGTAACATTTATGCTGTTTATGCTATTAAAATATATTAGCTTTTCACTTGCATTTTTTTATAGAATGTAATTAGTCTATAATTGAATGTTGGCTTGTTGTGATGTGTGTTTTTCTGATGCCGTACTGCTTCATAACTGCGACGTGAATCTTCATTTACGAAATAATGTTATTAAATTGCAATTCCTCCTTCACAGCCAATTATCTTCTCCGAGGTATAAAAATATTTTCCAGTACGCTTCCCTAGTAGAAATGTACGAACGGCGCAGTACTGACCCAGTACTGACTGCCGGTCTGGCAGTACTGACTCCCAGTACTGGGCCAGTGCTGGGCCAGTACTGGCTTGTAACGCTGCCCAGTACTGATTTTCGGAGCTTGTCCAGTACTGACTCAGTACTGACTATCAGTACTGGCACAGTACTGGCACACTACTGGCATATAAATAGCTCCTTATAGCAATAGAATATTGCGCGATATCCCATTTGATTCTAATTATGTTCTGTATTGTCCCAGGGATATCGTAGGAATAATCAGGGAGTTAAATGGGATATAATGTGAAGTTTTATTAAAATACATATTATTAACATACAATAATGTATATTAAAGTCATTTTTAATTCTGTCAAGTACTATACAATTTACCGTATCCGTACAGCCCGCGTACACAGTCGCGACTAACAAAAATTATACGTCCGAGATATCCACATTCGGACATCTCGCAGCAGCAAGGGTCAGCTCGACCATAGTGCAATAGAAGAGCCTCGCCCTGCAGTAACCATCTTGTTGATCACGGTAGCATTTATGCCAAGTAAGTATGATATTCGACGCCTCGACTCCTGTCTTAAACACTCGGCGCGCCGTTTCGACTGCGAGAGAGGCAAATCGTTGCGCGCCCTGGCGCACCACAGCCGAACTTTTGCCCAAGGCGGTAAGATTCAAATCTTCAAATTTTAAATCAAATCTTTTATCCATGAATCGTGGTTTATCGTTCATACCATTATGATAGTTAGATATACGAATATACGAACTTGTTTATTAAAGCTAGAATAAAAATTATTGTTCAACATAACACATAATAAATAATTTACGATATCAGAATTTGATTAATTATTATTTATAGTGATTAATAATGCGATGAAATTGCAATATTATTATTTCAAGCATTTTACGTAGCAGAGCACCGTAGATTATTGTTAAACTATTGTAAAAAAATCTAATATACTAGATGAAAAAAAATCAACATGAATTAATGTATTTTCTCCTTTTTTTACGAAAGCGACTATTAATCATTATCATTATTATGAAAAGTTTCAAAAAACTGCGTTACTGAATAAAAAGGGCAATCTATCCGGGCCTTATTCTTACCTTATCAGGGTCGTAAATACGGCCTTTTATCAGATTGCCTTAATTAAAAATAAGGCTAGCCTATCCGGGCCTTATTTGGACCTGATTAGGGCCGTTATATACATTTTTAAATCAGGCAACCTTATCAGGGCCTGGTAGGAGCCTTTTTTCAAATAAGGCTAAAAAAGACATTTTCCGCACGGGTCTCTTATGTTGACGCGCGTTGATTTGATCTTTAGAAAGTGGGATTAAAAAATATTTTACCA
>CAKNYM010045363.1:70490-89460 GCA_932195095.1 Andricus curvator
TGAAACCTGGTTAGAGAGGTTTTTTTAAGACAATAAAGAAAGTATGCCTTTATAAAACTCATGAAGCTGATATTTTGAAAAAGATGTGCAGGATGCAAAGCCAGTGGTGAAGATATCATACTAAAAAATATACCGAAGATATCACTTGAAGAATTAACCCTTTAGATGTGCATGGATTCAGGATATTGATGAATTATGTTAGGCGTTTTTCTGATTGCGTACTGCTCCACAATTCCGACGTTAATCTAAATTCGAGTATTTACCGAATGGCAACCCTACTCCTGTCATTCTTCGTGGCAGAACTTCTAATTCTTCTAAAAGAAATAATTCACCCGGGAGGTCACCTTCTCCTGCCAGGCCTTCTCTTCGTGCCAGGACTAGGTCTCTTCCTGCCAGGACTAGGTCTCCTCCTGTCAGGACTAGGTCTCCTGCTGCCAGGACTAGGTCTCCTCCTGCCAGGACTAGGTTTCCTCCTGCCAGGTCCACGGTATGTGACAGCATCAAAATTTGGTAAACTCACGTTTTGTATTGTAGATGTCTCGATTTATGATTTTTTTAAAGATGAGAGTTCCTTTGGTACGCATATGCATATTATCATTCTGTTGTGAAATTGCAGCTTCCTTTAAAACCTGATTAGAAGACTTTTTTTTTTGTTGAAAAACAATAAAGAAAGAATGATTTTATCCAACTCCTAGAGCTGATATTGTGAAAAAATGTGCAGGATGCAAAGCCAGTGGTGAAGATGTCATACTAAAAACTATACCGAAGATATCACTTGAAGAACTAACTCTTTAGATGTGTATGGATTCAGGATATTGAAGAATTATGTTAGGCATTTTTCTGATTGCGTACTGCTTCACAATTTCGACATAAATCTTTATTTACGGTATAATATTATTAAAATTGCAATCCCTTGTTCACAACCAATTATCGGCTACAAAGTATAAAAATATGTTCCAGTACGCTTGGTTTAAAAGCGGCTTTGTAGATACAAAATTAGTAGTTTTTAAGAATCCTGTAGTTTTTGCATTTGAAAAAAATACGGGTAACTTCGTTACTTTTTTAAAAAGTAACTCGTAACGTAACTAAGTCACGATTTTTGCAGTAACTTGGAACTTCAATTTTAGTTACTTTGAAGTTACTTAGTGTTTTTTGTATATAATCTGCTATTGAGAAAGGTTTTTTGGGTCAGTTAAGGATAAGAAAATTAATCTCTTTTAGTTGAGGATTCAGGTATTTCCTTGACAATATTCATCTTCTTTGGTTGAATGCAACTGCGATTCATTCTGAAAAGTAACTTTTTTGTTGAAAATTCATACTTTCCATTTGAATTAACCCCTTTCGTAGAAAATTCTTCTTTTTGGATTGAAAATGGTAGAAAATGCAACTATCTGGTTGAAAATTTATTTTTTTGTTGGAAATTATTTTTTTGGTTTGAAAATAGTAGAAAATTGAACTATTTGGTTGACAATTAACTTTTTAAATGAAAATCAATATTTTTAGCATGAAAATTCAACCACTTGGTTGGAAATTCATGTATTTTGTTAAAAATTTAACTATGTTGGTAGGAAATCCAAATGTTGTCGAAAATTAACTTTTTTTTTGAAAATTTAACTTTTTGTAGAAAATTCACCCCTTTTGATTCAAAATGCTAGAAAACTCAACTATTTAGTTAAAAATGTACTTTTTTGTTGAAAATTTAACTCTCTTGCAGAAAATTCTTGTATTTGGTTTGAAAATGGTAGAAAATTGAACTATATGGTTGAAAATTTACTCATTTGTTGGAAATTTAACTGTTTTGTTCAAAATTCATCTTTTTGGATTGAAAATGCTAGAAAATTCAACTATTTAGTTCAAAATTTACTTTTTTGTTGAAATTCAATTCTTTTGTAGAAAATTTGTCTTTTTAGTTTGGAAATGGTAGAAAATTCAAATATTTGGTTGAAGATTTACCCTTTCGTTGGAGGTTTAACTGTTTCGTTCAAAATTCGTCTTTTTGGTTTGAAAATGGTAGAAAATTCAACTATTTGGTTCGAAATCAACTTTTTTGTTAAAAATTAATATTCTTGGTATGAAAATTCAACCACTTGGTTGAAAATTCATGTATTTTGTTAAAAATTTAACTATGTTGGTAGGAAATCCAAATTTTGTCAAAAATTAAAATTTTTGTTGACAAATTACCTCTTTTGTAGAAAATTCATCTTTTTGGTTTGGTAATGCTAGAAAATTCAACTATTTAGTTAAAAATTAACTATTTTGTTGAAAATTTAACTCTTGTAGAAAATTTGTGTTTTTGATTTCAAAACGGTAGAAAATTCAAATATTTGGTTGAAGATTTACTCTTTCGTTGAAGGTTTAACTGTTTTGTTCAAAATTCGTCTTTTTGGTTTGAAAATTGTAGAAAATTCAACTCTTTGGTTCGAAGTTAACTTTTTTGTTAAAAATTAATATTCTTGGTATGAAAATTCACCCATTTAGTTCAAACTTTATGTATTTTGTTAAAAATTTAAATATTTTGGTGAAAAGTTCAAATTTGGTTGAAAAGTAACTTTTTTGTTGAAAACTCGTCCTTTTGGCTTGAAAATTCATTTTTTTCGGTTAAAAAAATTTCATATTTTTGGGGTAAAAATAGAAATGATTGTTTAAAAAATGTTACTGAAAAATCTTACTGCAACTAATGCCTATTTCTTTCTGAATTAAGTTTTTATAAATTATCATCTTAGTTATTTTGGTTTTTGAACTGTAAAATTGAGGAATTGTAAAAGTATACTCATTTCACAACATCACAAATATTTAAAAAATTATATAATTGTAATAGATGTATTTTAAATAAAAAATAAACTTTCATTATACAAATAATAGCCAATATTCAATTACATAATCTTAAAGTAAATAATCAATTTATGATATCTAATAGACAACAATTGAAATTCAATCTTTATGTAATTCAATATTGTAAAAAAATAAACAGTTAAAAATTAATTAATCTGTTTACAACATAAAAAGCAATGAACAATTATTGAACAATTGAACAACAATTTTCATCAGAACATTCGAATAATTTTCACCTTATATTTTTCTGCAAATTAGAATTATTAATAACCTTTTAAACTAATTTTATGAAAAATTAAAATACATATAATTTTGAAATCAGAATTCAGATACTCATTTCACATCGCAAAAATTACATATTTGGGATAGTCACTTAATAGAAAAAAATTAAAATTCAATCCTCAAATAACTTAATATTGTTGAAAAAAGAATCAGCTAATAACCAATTAATTTCTTCACAACATAGAAAGCATTAAACTATAATTTTCATTCATACATTCACATCATTTTTAATTTGATTTTTTTTTAAATTTTCACTTTCATTTCCAAAATTTCAAATTATTAGAAACCTTTTATACTTTTTTCACGAAAATTAAACCATATTTACATATAGTTTTGGAAATTAAATTCAGATACTCATTTCAGAATATCAAAAACGTTTGAAAAATCATGTCATTTAGAATAGGGGTATTTTAAATAAAATTAAACTTTTACTGCACAAATTATATCCAATATTCAATTATATAAGTTAATAATTAGTTAATCAATCCAAAACATAAAAAGCAGTACACAATTATTTTCATTGAAACATTCGGATAATGTTTACATAATATGTATGTTTCCTTAAATTTGAAATTTCATTTCTATACATTTAATTTATCAATAACCTTTTAAATTATTTAAAAAAAAATATATATATTTATAAGTAATTTTGAAAATTGAATTCAGATACTCATTTCACAACATCACCAACAAATTTCAAAAAAGTATATAATTGCAATAGAGGTATTTGAAAGAAAAAATACATCTTTATTATAAAAATAATCGTCAATATTCAATTACATAACCTTAAAGTAAATAATCAATTTATGTTTCTTAATTTGAAAACAATTTAAATTCAATATTTATGTAATTTAGTATCGTGAAGAAGATTAATCAGCTAATAATTAAACAGTTTGCAACATCAAAAGCATCAAACTCTTATTTTCGCATTTAAACATTCAAATAATTCCTACTTGATATTTTTCTGAAAATTTGAAGTAATAATAATCTTTCAAACTAATATCATATCACACTAAACAATACAGGATGAGTAATGTAGAAAAATTACTGAAATAAATTTTACGTCGTATTTTGAGAAAGTTAATCATAACAAGTTACATACATATATTAAATAAATATGTACAAATTGATGAAATACATTTTACATATTAAGCAGATTGATAATTTGGTAAAAAATATTATTTATTTTCTTTGAGTTACTTGATTATTACGCATGTCATGTATTAAATATATTTTGATGGTTAGAGTTGTTATTAAAAGTAATAGTGAAAATAAGTAAATCGAATTAATTATCATTGATCAATAAAATTAGAAATCTACTTTCTTACTTTTATAGATTTTAATTTTAAATCAAGAGGTTACCCTAAGAGTAAAAAAATGGCCGCTACCATGCTCACTACCAGTGGAGGTTACGTGTTTTTATAAAAAGGATAAAAGTCTTCACTGTAGAATATTTGTCATTGATTGATTGTATATTTACTTTTTACAACATTATTAAAACCTCTGAGCTTCTCAAGGTAAAATACTTATATGTGAGAGTTCAACTTCTATCAAATAAATTACGTGATACTGATTAAAATGTTCCACATCACCAAACCCGAAAATTAGCCATATACGCAGTTTATGCTCGGGAAGGGGAAAACACAAATATCCAAAAAAATATATATACGAAAGATCAGAATATCCATTAGTTGCGCTGCTCTCAACATTCTGCGTTAATCAATTTTTCCTACATTTTGGAAAAAATGAGGACCTTTTATATTCTGGTCTCAACCCTGAACGTTATTCTTAATTCCATTGGTATGTAAAGAACAAAGTAATACCATTTTTTAATATTTATGGATATTATATTTATATATATATATATTGTATATTAATTATTATATATATTATTTAATAATGTATATTGTATATATATTTATTGTATGTTGGAATATCTACCATATGTTAATGAATGTTAAATACTATGTAAGCTCTATGATAATAAACACCTATTATTGATATCACTTTTTTGATACTCAAGTACAATAATTAAAAATGTGCCTCAGAAGAGGTACATTATTAGAAAAGTATTAGTTAAAGCATTAAAGTTGAAGAAAAAATATGTATTTTGAATTCACAAGTTTCACAATACCCTTCTATCATTATATAAATAAAGTTGGAAGTGCTACACGTTTGCCTTCTTTTACTAAACTTTTCATAATTATAGGTTTTTAATTAACTCAGATAAAAAATGTTTCATACCTTTTAGAATTACTTGGCGAAGTTTGATTTCACAATTTATGTTAATATTTGAGTACAATTTAGATTCAAAAAAGATATTCGCATTTTTTTTGCTTCGCGATTCACTACTGCCAATCATTGAAAGGCTGTAACCGAATTATACAAAATAAAATGGAATTACGGTTTTAATACTTTTATCACATTTTTTACACTTGAAAAACAATAATCTTTTTTGTCTTTTCACAGGGATATCATCAGGTATGCCGCCCAAAGAAAGGAACTTTCTGGCAAATTTTGGGATGAACAGTGAACCTGCGATTCATCAAGGTAACCGTAGTAGAAATAAAAATTGATAACAGAAGTGTTAATTAATGAAGAGTTTAAAACTATTAATAATTTATTGAAATAAAAAATATTTTGCAAGAATGGAACATTGTTTCCAATGTTTTGAAGAAAAAGCATGCCGCCTCATAAGATATTTCTGTAGAATAAAACAAGAATCGTAATTATTTAAGCAAGCGCCTCAAAATAATTGCTCTCCTGCAGATTAAACGTTATGAAAAAATATTATACGAAAATCAAATCAAATTCAAAATCCTATTTAACGTTCAATACTCACGTTAATGTATAGAATTCCTGAAACTGAAAACAAGAATCCAACGACCACATTTGGACAACCACCATAAAATGCTCCTATTGTAATTAAAAAACTTTTTCTTCAAAAAAAAAAAAAAACTAATAATAATATAATTATACAAAAACATTACAAAAACATTGCTATTTTTAAACAAAAAATCATCAAGATACTCAGTTTTCAAAAAATGAACTTATAGTAGCTCTTCATGCGGAAAGGAATATTTTTGATTAAAGAATATTAGATTTCAAGGAATTAATATTTTTCAGCAATTTACATTGTTCGGCTAGTTAACTTTTTTTGCAATGAAAATTCAAAAAGTTAGAGCATTTAAAAATTTTTTAAGAGTCAAGAAAGGTAAACGTTATTTTTCAAAAGCCCTACAAGATTATCGTAACAACTTCTTGAATTTTTTTGAAAAATCGAAAATTAAAATTTTGATCGCACAAAAAAAAAATAAAAAATACCAATTCCATTTTGCGGTCAAACTATGCAAGATACGAAAGAAAAGAAATCAACCAGAATTATTCACCCAAAAAAGATCTAACAATTTGTCATGATTCACTTTTTTATAGGACACATGGTTTTTGTTATATTCGTAAAAAACGTTGAAAATAAAATAATTAAATTTTTGGACAAACGACACAAGCTACGACAAAAAATAGAAGAAAAGTTGTTTATCCAAAAAAGAGCTACACATTTGTTATTAATCACTTTTTATAGTACACATAGTTTTTGTTTTATAAGTAAAAAACAAAATTAGAAATAAAAATTTTTGGACAAGCGACACAAGCTACGTAAAAAAATAGACAAAAGTTGTTTTTATAAAAAAGAAATACAAATTTGTTAACAATAATTTTTTCATGGAACGCGTTATTTTCGTTTAAATCATAAAAAATAAAAGAATTACGTTTTTGGTCAAACGTCACAAGCTATGAAAAAATTGAACAGACAAAAGTTGCTCATATAAAAAAGAGCTAAAAATTTTTCATTAATAATTTTTTCATAGGATGTCTAGTTTTTGGCATGTGCAACATAGTTTTAACATTTCCTGATCCTTCTGACTATATTTTATAGAAATAAATTCAATTGCAAACAACTAAAATATGAAAATATAACATCAGCCGATTTTTCTTAGTTGTGTTCAAACTTTTGGCCTGTACTCTATGTTTCCTCACCAATGGATATTATGAATTCTAATAATATAAATTTATTGGAATGATACAATTTTCAGGGTAGCTAAGAATGAAATTTAATGCAAAATAAATAAATATTGAAGTAATCATGTTAAATAAAATTTGTACTTTATTTTGCAATATCTTTTTGAAATAAAAATGGATCTATCATGAGCCACAGATTACAGAGGGAAGGCTGTCACCAAGTTATCTCCGTTTAGTATAAAGTTAAATCGGCCAGGTTAATTTTTATTGCAAAAAATCTTTCCCCTGGAATCGATGCCCTTTTGAGGAAAGAGAAACCATTTTTCTTATTTTTATATATACTCGTCTCATAATATTGCCTCAAGGGGTTTTAGCAATACCATCTTCTTGTAAACAATTTCAATCGCCTTTCTCTTGTTGCAGAGTTAAGTTCACAATTCGAGAATTTATCGAATAGCGAATCTACTCCTGTTGTTCCTCGTAGCGGAACTTCTCATTCTTCTACAAGAAATATTTCACCCGCGAGGTCACCTTCTCCTGTCGAGCTTGTTGTTCGTGCCAGGGCTAGGTCTCCTCCTGCCAGGTCCATGTATCCTCCTGCCAGGTCTACGTCTCCTCCTGTCAGGTCCACGGCTCCCCCCATGAGGCTTCCTTCTGCTGACGGGTTCGGCTGTGGACTTGAACAGCTTCGATTTATTCGGCTCATTCCCTATTCGAATTCGGAGCGGACATTCGAACTTCGAAGGTACACTTTTCCTGCCGATAAACCAGTTGAAGTGATACAAGGTCGAATGCCAACCCAAGAACAAATTGTGTTATCAACATCCAATGGTGATGTCTTTGCAATATTGGAGAGTCCTATAATTCTTTCTGGAATCTATATGTATCAAAGTGGCAAAAAAAGACGTGCGAAAATAAACATAGTAAGCGGCCAGGTTACAGCATTGACTAAAAGAGAAGTCACTGACACTCCAGTAGGTACCCGCCGCACACTCCCAGGCTGTTTTATGGTGCACAATATAAACCGCGATTCTCTACGCCATTAATTTTTAAAAAATGTTATAGAGCAACTGCAAGTCTAATTATTTAAAGAATTTCATCTGTTATTAGTAATTTATATGAAGAATCTAGTATTCGTTCTCTTAGGTGTTGAAAAAAAACCCTACAATGTGCTATAAAAGCCCTGTAGATATAAATATGCCGCTGGGCACACCATACCACGGCCCACGCTCTTAATCATTTCTCGAAAACTAAAAAAATTCCATTTTTATATTAAAAGGGCTTTTAGAAGACATTGTAAGCTACCTATAAGAGAATAAAGAAAATGAAAAATGGATTTTCTTAAAAAAAATCAGTTTAAACAATTGTTTTTGAAAAGTACAACAGGTTTTCGATTTTTTTTTCCAAAACAAAACATGAAATTCTTTAGATGAGTAGACAGACAATTGCTCAAAACGAAAATATAATGTTGGAAATCCGACGTCGGATCAAAATGTTTTATGTAACTCGTAATTAAATTAAAAAGTCGATGTGCTATGATTCTTGAGGCTTTAATCTTTCGTCAATGTCCCAGCCAGTCTTTTTATGTGTTATATATCTATGCTTTTACTTTTTTTTTCAATTCGATGAACTCCACTGTTAAAAATAATATTAAATGTAATAGATCCATGTATAATAAAATTAATAAATCAATCATATTAAATCGCTATTGAGAACTTGTATATTAAATACCATATACACTCATGTTAATCACAAGAAAAATCAGCTAATGATACTTTCTTCTAGTTAATAAAAAATATGATTGGATTTTAAGCCGAAAATTTCAATTAAGCAAATAAATAACAGACCTAACCTAGAATCAAATGTACTGTAAAACTGAAAAATTAATGATCTTTTAATTTCCCCTTGCCGATCTTTAGTTTTTTGCATGTCGAGATTACTCCCAACACTTTTACCTGAAACGCTTTTTACCTTTTTTTCTGTATAATTATCGTTATCGTTGACCTTTTACAAATTCAGTAAATCCTGCACTTTTGAAAAGAATCATAAAAGCTTCATGGAGGTGACATGAAATTATCGTTTCGACGACACGAAGGCCAAAAATTTCCATTTAATAATTAAATACACATTCAAATTTGCCAAAACTCACCCCTTAAGATATTATAACGCATTTTTCATGTGTCTTATCTGAATTTAATGAAATTGAAATGAAAAGTTTTTAAGGGTGAAAAGGGAAAAAATTTCACTTTAAAGGCATTTTTGATATTTTTATATTAACATTTTTTATATAATTTACGTTTAAAATTTTTATTCAAATGCTTGCAAGTAATAATTATCTTCATTTATAAATGACAACAACAGAAATAATTTTAATTGAAGTTTTATAAATTGTTTCAGGTTTCAAAAATGAATAACAATTCTATATGAAGTGATCAAAATCACCTCTATAAAACTGAATCCTACTTAGTTCAATAGCTTCAAATTTTTAACGTTTATAATGTACAATTTACTACTTTTAAATGAAAATTCTTTCAACACCAACAATCTGCAAATTCATGAATTATTTAATTATTAATTATTAATTTATAAATTGAAAATTTTCGAACCATAATTTAAATTACCTAAAATTTTAAATTACAGCTATCAGTTAAAAAATGGTTTACTTTTAAAGGAATGACATCGTGATGCTTGCTGACTTCGTACTAATCTCTAGAAGAAAATTAATACTCTTGCTGAATATTGTAAAATCAATCATCTTGAGGCAACTAAATGGCAATTTTTAGAATAAATAATATCGCGTTTGTCCAACCATTACGCGTCTCTTAAATTAATTTTGGAAGACATACGTTAGCCAAACATCTGAATAACATCCATTGTAAGATAACGTATAATCTTATATGAATTTTAATGACGTAAAAGTCTTCACTGAAAAATATTTGTCGAAGAGTGATTGTATATTGACTGTTCACACATTGCTAACATCTCTGAGCTTCTCAATGTGAAATAAGTATGCATGTGCGAGAGTTTACCTTCCATCCAATAAATTACGAAATACTAATGAAATTTTTCACGTCACCAAGCCCGAAAATTATGCAAATACGCAATTTATGTTTGGGAAGTGGAAAAACACAAGCATTCCAGAACAATATATATACACGCAGCATCAGAATGTTCCTTAGTTAGGCTGCACTAAAAATTCTGCGTTGATCAAATTTTTTCTACATTTTGAAAAAATGACGACCCTTTATACTCTGGTCTTAACCCTGGAAGTAATTCTTAATTGCATTGGTATGTAAAGAACAAATTACAATCATTTTTAAATATTTAGGCATATTGAATATGTGGGAACATCTATTATACGTAATGGATATCAAATACTATATAAACTCTATGATGACAAACAATTATTATTATTATCATTTTTTTGCTACTTAAGTATTTTTTGGCTTTTCAATAAAAATATTATACCTCAGAAGATTTAATTATGATCGCTCTTTGCCAAATCTTTAAGTTTTCAAGCCGTAATTAAATCAGTTTTTAACATAAACGCCTTGTGAATTTCGCGTAACTTTTTTCTCCCAAAATAAAGATTTTTAATTTTGATTGTGATTTTTAAGTAAAGTATAATAGATTAAATGTGTGAATTTATTTTGTATTTACATGTTTTGCAATACCCTTTTATCACTATGTCAATAAAGTTGAAGATGCTACACATTAGTGTTCTTTTACTAAACTTTTCATACCGCGAATCATTGATAGGCTGTAACCGACTTATACGAAATAAAATGGAATAATCGAATTACGTTTTTACTACTTTTAATACATTTTTAGCAATTAAAAATTCATAAATCTTTTTGTCTTTTCACAGAAATATCATCAGGTACGCCGCCCAAAGAAAGGGACTTCCTGGCAAACTTTGGGATGAGCAGTGAACCTGCGAATCATCAAGGTAACCGCAGTATAAATTAAAATTGATAACATAAGTGTTAATTAATGAACAGTTTAAAACTGTTAATCTCTTGAAATAGAAAATATTCTACACGCATGAAACCTTGTTCCCAATGTTTTAAAGAAAAATTTTCCGAAAAGTATACCATACCCATCCTGAAAGAAATTATACAAAAATATTTCAGGAATAAATGTAAAAAGTAGGCATACTACAAAGGGACAGCTTATTTCAGACCACTTCTTATTCTCTACAAATGAATTGTGCGTGGAAAATATCTGTGTATTCACTTGATATCTTTAAAATTGCTTAAAATTTCATTAAAATCTTTAAAATCCTCCGGAATCTCTTGAAATCCATTGATACCGTTGAAAATATTTTTAAATCCATTAAAGTTTTTGAAATCTGTTAAATTTTTCAGGAATCCCTTGAAATTATTCTTGAAATGCCCTAAAATCATTCCAATACTTGTAGATAATATAAAAACCCTACGACTTCGTAAGAGCATTGCAAATTCTACAAAATTCTTTCACATCCTTTAGAATCGCTGAAATCGATAGAAATCCCAGAAAATGAACTTTAATTGATTCCCCAGAATTCCCTAGAAATTCGTTAACAGCCCTTAAAATCTGTGAAAATCATAAAAATCCATTACAATAAGTAGAAACTATTCAAAATCATTCAAGTTTCCCGCACTCATTTTGAAGTTATTCCTGATCCTAATAATAGGTACTAAGAAATAAAGTAATTTTCTAGTAATGTTTATTTTATATTTTCATTTAATGAATGCAAACTTATTTTCTAGAAGCCTCTTGATTCAAAAGCTTCAAAGGGAACTCAATAATTTATTTAAAAAACTTAAAACTTTGTAAATAAGAAAGCGGCAAAGTTCCTTTTGACGATATCATTACCTAAGGGAATTCAACGAAGGAAAAAATGAAAATTATTAGCTATATGAACAAAAATTAACAAAAACATTTAGCAAATAAAACAATAGTGAATCGCCATTTTGTACCCGTTTAATGAATTCGAACTAGATAGCGCAAGCGTTGTAACTTTCTTTACTTGTGGAATAAAAATGGAGCCACTATGAGCCACAGATTACCGAAGGATGGTCAACAACACCAAATTATCTTCGGTTAGTGTGAAGTTTGATCTTCCAGGTTAATTTTTGTTGCAGGAAATCTTTCACCTGGAATGAATTCCACTTCGAGGACAGAGAAACCATTTTTCTTATTTTTTTTACCCTCGCCACACAATACAAGGAGTTCATAAAATACCAACGTACTTCAATTAATTTTAATCCCCTCTTTCTCGTTGCAAAGTTGAGTTCCCAATTCGAATATTTACCTAATAGCGACACTACTCATAGTTTTCTTAGTGGCAGAATTTCTAAGTCTTCTGAAATAAATCATTTATCCGAGAGGTCACCTCCTCCTGTCGAGCCTCCTCTTCGTGCCAGGTCTAGGTCTCCTCCTGCCAGGTTCATGGCTCCCCCTATAAGGCTTGCATCTGAAGACGGAAATGGATTTGGGCTCGAACGACTCAGATTTATTCGGCTTATTCCCCCCCCCCCTGAAAATTACATTATTGTTAGATACTCAGGGCCTAACCTTTTTTTTGAATAAATTCTGAGTTGGGAGTGAAAAATTGGCTAATTTCCAATGCTTTTTTCTTATTACAGAGTCAAGCTCAAAATTCGAGTATTTACCTAACTCCGAACCTACTCCAGGACATCCTTGTGGCAGAACTTCTAATTCTTCTGAAAGAAATAATTCACCCGCGAAGTCACCTCCTCCTGCCGAGCCTACTCTTCGTGCCAGGTCTAGATCTCCTTCTGCCAGGTCCATTGCTCCCCTTGTAAGGCTTACTTCTGCAGACGAAAATGGAAATAAAGTTGAAAAACTTAGATTTGTTCGGCTCATTCCCTATTCGAATTCGCAGCGGATATTCGAATTTCGAAGGTACACTTTTCCTGCCGATAAACCACTTGTAATGATAAAAGGTCCAATGCCAACCCAAGAACAAATTGTATTATCTACAGCCGATGGTGATGTCTTCGCAATATTGGAGAGTTATGATGCTCTTGTTGGAATCTATATATGGAATCATAAACGCAATAAAAAACGGGCAAAAATAAACATGGTAAGCGGCAAGGTTACAGCATTGACCCAACAAGAAGTCGCTGAAGCTCCAGTTGGTTCCCGCCGCTCAATCATAGGGTGTTTTAAGTTGCGCGATATAAACCGCAATCCTCTACACCATAATTAAAAAATGTAAAAGATCTACAAATAAAAGACATACAAAATGTAAAAGATTTGACACCTCATTGATCAAAACTAAAATATAATGTTTGCGATCCGAAGTCGGATTAAAATGTTTCATGTAACTCGTAATTACAATAAAAAGTTTATGTGTTATGATTCTTGAGGCTTCATTCTTTCGTCAATGTCCCAGCCAGTATTCTCGATATGTTATATCATATCTATGTTTTTATCTCTTTTTCTGTAGTCGATGAAGTTGTTATATTTAAAATGTCAACATTGTCATACCAATTCTAAATAAATAGCAAGCTACGGTAACATAGATGTACAAGGCCGACTTGAATTTCACCGCCAAGCTCGTTGAAATCAAGAAGGTGGAATGGGCTATTGGGCCCTCGTGGCCCAATAGCATCGGCATGGAAGAACAACAGAGAAACTTGTCGAGAGATATATCAGGGATGGGATTCTTTCAGGCTCCCCACTGAACAGAGGCAGCACGCCTTTGCTGCTCGGTGGAAACTGCGTTCCATGCTGCTGTAGCAAAATTGGAGCAGCAGCTAGCACAAAGAGGGTATGCTGTGGGCACCTTTTTGGACATAGCGGGTGCCTTCAGCAATACCTCTTCAAAAGCCATCTGTCCAGAGGCTTCGAGGTATGGCGTGCCAGACTAGGCAGTAAGCTATGTAGAGCGGGTGCCTTCAGCAATACCTCTTTAGAAGCCATATGTCAAGAGGCTTCGAGGTGTGGCGTGCCAGACTAGCCAGTAAGCTATGTAGAAAAAAAGTAAGAATGCCCTTAGATAACTTAAGATCTTATACGAATTTTAATTGCGTAAAAGTTTTCCTTGAAAAATATTTATCAAAGAGTGATTGTATATTCACTCTCTATACATTAATAAAGTCTATAAGCCTCTCAAGGTAGAATAATACAAATGAATACTTTTTTTTTAACGGAAATTATCTGAGTTTCTCAAGGTAAAATAATTATTCATGTGCGAGAGTTTAACCTCTATCAAATAATTTAGGTGATAACAATTGAAATTTTGCATGTCATCACGTTAGTAGATCTTTAAAATCTACTAACTTTTTAGGAACCCCTCGAAATTGTTGCAATGTGGTGAAATCATTGTAATACTTGAAGATCTTATAAGATCCCTTACATCTCCTAAAATCTTTTGCAATTCCTTCAAATCATTGCAAATCATACAGAATTCTTTGACATCCTCTAAAGTCGTTGAAATCCAGAGATCATCATGGACTGATTCTCCCGTAACAAGCTTATCATCTGTAAACTCTAATCAACGAACTATCACAGTCCCGATCGAAAGTCTAACTTCATATATCACTTCTATTACTTTTAGAAGCTCACCATTGACTCCACACTCTTTTAGAGCTTCCCAAAGTGTAATGCTACCCACCTTAGTAACGGCTTTTTACAGATCAACAAATGGCCAGAAAACTTGTTTGTCTACTCTTAAACTCTTTTCTGCGAACTGTCTCAAGCTTAATATCTGATCCACACATGATCTTCCTGGTATAAATCCACATTGAACTTCCCAGATATTTTTTTTTGTTGTTTCCATGACCTTACGAATAAGTATTTTTGAAAATAATTTGCCTACCATACTTATTAGGCTGATGGCGCTATCATTAGCGCAGTACCTTTATCACACTTCACCTACCATCCAACCATGTACACCAATAACTTTGCGATACTTCAAGTTCTTGATAATAGCCCTAATTTAAGAGGCACAAATTTCTCTTTCGTCACATTGAACACAATTTTCTAACCTGTTTTGCTTTATCCGCATCACATAATATTTCACCATCGATATTCTTGATTCCGAATCTTCTTGACCCCTTTTCCAAAATAATTTCTTATTTCCTTCAAAATCATTTCACATTTTCTTATCTCCTTCAGCTCTAATTTTACCCTTGCTTTCTTCAACTGGTATTTTACGCTTTTGTTCTTATCCCTATATTTGTTTTCTAGGCTGATTCTCTCGTCGTTGCTAAGACCGGTGTCTTTTTTTAATTTTATGAAACAGAAATGAAAACTTCAAACCGTAAATTATATCACATTTTTTGATCTGCAAGTTTGGTCAGGTTGGGCTCGCAATTTCAGAGATGTCGCATTGTTGAATAATTCATGGACTTTCTACAATGAGTCTTTCAATGACGAGTGAGAGGTTGAAGCCGAAGAGGCAGAAGAGAAGGTCGAGAAAAAGTCTGCAGACGGGTTCAAGGTTTGGGTTCGTGACCTACACATTAAAGGAAGATGTCTCTAATGATGATATTCCGGCGATGAGGATAAGGACCCTTGAAAACCGGATGGTGATATTTCTCAAAGCAAAGAGCACCGTCAAGAGGCAAAGAGATGGACCAAAAAGAGACGAGGTTGGGTCAGATTCGACATCCTCTTCTGGAGGATCCTATGCTTCCAGAGATGATTAAATCACGGATATTCTACCCAATAATCAGAACCTGGTTGCTCCTGAAAAATTAGTCACCCGGAAAGGAGGAAGAAAATCTCGCAAGGAGAGTAAGTGACCACATATTAGGTGGGGGAGGGTATGACTCAGATTATCTGTTGGAATGCTCACGGTTCCTTAAATCTAAGTGACACTTCAATGTATCGGCTGAACTCGAATATTTACCAATTAGTTGTAGGGCAGAGCAGCTGCTCAAAGTAGAATAAAACAAATACATACAAACTTCTACTTCAAACGAAAATTATCCAAGTTTCTCAAGGTAAAAAAATTATACCCGTGCGAGAGTTTGACTTCTATCAAATAAATTACGCGATACTGATTAAAATGTTCCACGTCACCAAGCCCAAAAATGATCCATATAAGCCATTTATGCTCGGGAAAAGAAAAAACGCAAATATCTCAGAACAGTATATATACACGAAACATCAGAATATTCATCGGTTACGCTGCTCTCAAAATTCCACTTTAATCAATGTTCCCTACATTCTGAAAAATGAGGACTGCTTTTACCCTGGTTCTAGTCCTGGATGTTATTCTTAATTCTATTGGTATGTAAAGAACAAATTTGATAATCACTTTTCATATTTTTGTGTAGCAAGTATGTTGAAACAGCTATTATACGTCAATGAATGTTAAATACCACATAAACTCTATTATAATGAATAATTATTATTGAAGGTCTCATTTTTTGCTACTTCAGTATATTAATTAGAGAGATTTTCTGGACTCACTTATCTTAATCAATATTTTTTTTTGTTTTTTAATGAAAGTATGACACCTCAGAGGATTCAATTGTGATCGCACATTGCCAAATTCTCAAGTTTTGAAGCCGAAATATGAAGCTTCTTTCGTAAAAACTTGAAACTTTGGATGTTTTCTACATGTTAAAGAAAAAATACCTCTTAGGGAGAAAACAAATCCAGGATTTTCAGGCTGAATCAGTTTCTAGCATAAACACCTTGTAAATTCCGCGTAGATTTTTTCTCACAAAATTACGATTTTGAATTTTGATTGTGATTTTTACAATACCCTTCTATCATTATGTAAATAAAGCTGAATCGCTTCATTTTACTAATCTCTTTATAATTATGCGTTCCTAATTCATTTAAATTAAAACATTTAGATATCTTTTAGAATTCCTTGGTAAACTTTAATTTCACAATGTCTGTTGATATTTAAGTATAACTCAGATTCAAAGAAGATATTCGCACTTTTTTGCTTGGTTTTGATTCACTATTCCAAATGATTGATGGGCTGTAACCGACTTATACGAAATAAAATGGAATAATCGAATTACGGTTTTACTGCTTTTCATGCTTTTTCAACATTTCAAGTTCATAAATCTTTTTTGTCTTTTCGCAGAGATATCATCAGGTATGCCGCCCAAAGAAAGAGACTTTCTGACAAATTTTGGGATGAAAAGTGGACCTGCGAATCATCAAGGTAACCTTAGTACAAATAAAAGTTGATAATGTCTTGAACTGGAAAATATTCTACACGCATCGAACATTGTTTCCAATGTTTTGAAGAAAAATTTTTGAAAAAATATACCATACTGGAATTTTATTTGTTTATTTAGCTCCATTTTTGTAGGCTTTTTCCCTTGTGAAGCATGCCGCCCCATAGGATATTTTTTTATTCTAGGAAATTAATTATGGAAAATCATTCTGTAGAAAACTATTATAGCATAGTCAGCGTCGAAAGAAATGATAGAAAAATATTGAAGAAATATATCTTCAAAATAATGCATAATGCATTTCTTCAAATTTCATCTTATTCTTTTACAATTTTATGAAGAAATACAATACTTCGTTAGAATTTCAAATTAACGCGCGTCTCTTAAATGCCCAATCGCCATTTTTATATGATCTTAAATCAAGGAATAGCTGCTGTGAGTAGGAATCCTTTAAGATAAGAGAAATCTGGTTTTAAAAGGGACTTATGTTCGTGAGAGAGCTATTGACAATGAGTGCACAGAAAAAACAAAAGATAAAATTTATTGCAGATATGTTTTACAGCAGTTAAAAACGGAACGTATTTTGGGGAAATTTTCACATGAAGTCGGTAAAAATAGAAGCCAATAACAAAATCGTTCTTACTGTAAACCTTCTATGAAATAGCTTACACCATTATAAACGAACTACAACTTTTTTTACACCACTTAGTAAAAAGCAGCTGACACACGTAGAATCGCCATTTTGTACTCGTTTCATGAAGCCGAAGTAGATCCGGTTAATCTTTCTTGCAGAAAATCTTCCACCTAGAATCGATGTGAACGTTATGTTTATTTTTGTTTGTGTATGAGACCGTGTACCGAGAAACCGTTTTTCTTATTTTTATATGCACTCATCTCACAATATTGCCCCTAGAGGTTCATGAAATATCAATGTACTTTAAACAATTTTAATCCCCTCTTTCTTGTTGCAGAGTTGGGTTCACAATTCGAGTATTCACCGAATAGCGAACCTACTCCTGGTGTTCCTCCATTCAGAACTTTTAATTCTTCTCAAAGAAATAATTCACACGAGAGGCCACCTCCTGTCGAGCCTATTCTTCGTTCCAGGTCTAGGTCTCCTTCTGCCAGGTCCATAGCTCCTCCTATAAGGCTTCCTTCTGCGGACGGAAAAGGATGTGGACTTGATCAACTTGGATTTATTCGGCTCATTCCATGTTTTAATTCGGAGCGGACATTCGAACTTCGAAGGTACACTTTTCCTGCCGATAAACCAGTTGAAGTGATACAAGGTCGAATGCCAACCCAAGAGCAAATTGTTTTATCGACATCTAATGATGATGTCTTCGCAATATTGGAGAGTCATGACGTTTTTGCTGGAATCTATACGTATCAAGGTGGCAATAAAAGACGGGCAAAAATAAACATGGTAAGCGGCCAGGTTACAACATTGACTAAAAAAGAAGTCACTGACACTCCAGTAGGTCCCCGCCGCTCAATCTACGGGTGTTTTATAGTGCGCAATATAAACCGCGATCCTCTACACCATTAATAAAAAAAAATTTACGAATTAAAATGTTTCATGTAATCGTAGTTACATTAAAAAGTCAATGTATTATGATTCTTGAGGCTTTAATCTTTCGTCAATGTTTAAGCCAGTCTTTTTCATATGTCATAGATGGATA
>CAKNYM010045363.1:89860-107647 GCA_932195095.1 Andricus curvator
ATCGCTAGTGAATAGGCTACCCAGATATACGTACTTGTCAACTTGTCCTTAACTCTCACCATTTAGGACAATGTTGCACATTGTTTTCTCACTGTTTCCTTCACACATTATGACCTTTGTTTTATTTACGTTAATTTTGAGGCCCATGTTCTTCATGCTTGTATCAAGTTTATTCAACATTCTTTGCAAGTCCTCGATTGATTCTGCGATAACAATCTTGTCATCTGCGAAAGCTAACCAACGCACCTTCACTGTTTCGAGATCTACACCCTCTTCGTCGAAGAGGGCCATTCTTAAATACTTATCCATAAATATAATGAATAGACACAAGGACATAACGCACCCTTGTTGCACGCCTTGCATAATATCGAACCAGTCACTCAGTTTCCCATTAACCCTTACTATCTGATCTGTACATGATCTTCCTGGCATAAATCCACTTAGGACTTCCCATATCTTTTCTTCTGTAATTTTCATCACCCTACGAATAAGTATTTTTGAGTATATTTCACTTACGGTACTTAGTGAGCTGATACCTCTGTAATTATTGCAGTTGCTTTTATCTCCCTTTCTTTTCTATATTGGTACGATAATCGCTTTTCTCCAATCGTCTGGGACTTCTCCCGTCTCGATACATAAATTTATCAACTCGCACAACCTGTGAGGTATGTACTCGCCACCGTATTTAAGCATTTCAGCGCTAATACTGTCTACACCAGCAGCCTTAACATTTTTTAGGTTCTTAATTATATCCCTAACCTCAGTAGCACAGACTTTGTGAATTGGGTTTTCTAGTGCATTATTTCCTATGTCGCAGTTCTGTTGCCCTATATCTTCACCTCCTAATAGTTCTTGAAAAAAGTCTTTTAAAGCGTCTACTATCCCGTCTGTATCATATAGCATTTCACCTTTGCTGTTTCTCATGTTGACAAACTCTGTACTTTTACTTTTCTTCATCTCTTTAAATAATAGTTTCATGGTTGCTTCAAAGTCGTTTTGTAATTTCTTTTCTTCTTCTGTTTTGATTTTGTCTTTACTTTCCTTGACTAGTCGTTTGACGTTCCTCTTTTTGTGTCTGTAATCATTTTCATGTCTATTTCTCTCCTCATCGCTAAGACCTGTGATGTTTAGCGTTCTCTCGTACGCTTTTTTCTTCCCTTATCGGGCTGTCTTAATTTCATCAATCCACCATGCATCGCCAGATTTTCTTCCTACAACCGCCGTACCACATACATCGGTCGCAGTTTTAAAAATGTTATCCCGTAGCAAAGTCCACTTGCCGTCTATATCTTTATTGCTTCTAAGCGACTCCCAAGCGTTCGTTTATCTTATTCTGAAAATGTATTCGCACTTCCGGTTTCTGTAAATTTTCAATCTTCATTCGCGTTTGTTTCATTTTTTTTGTTCTCTTTCTTCTCCATTCAGAACCCCTCATGACTCTTGTATCTTTGACTAGTTCTCTTAGTCTTTCATCCGCAATAACGAAATCAATTATACTGCCGTTATTTCCTTTACACCAGGTGTACGTTTGGATCATTTTATGTCGAAACCAAGTATTTGTAATGAATAGGCCCTTTTCTAAGCATAATCTAACTAATTTTTCCCCCTTATAATTTTTACTTGGATCCTCAAATTTACCTACTACCCTTTCTGTATCTGTATCCTGAAGTTGGACGCCGACACCTCCGTTCATAACTCCTAGCAGAATTATTCTTCCACCTTGATCGCAAGTACCTATTGTATCAGTTAAATTACCAATATTATACTAATAGGGCCCCTCGTGTTAGTCTTATCGATAATTTTCGAAGAGAGTGTATATCAATTTTGCGTATATAAATTTTGATATCCTTTTTCATAAATGTAGTAAATAAATTTTTTTCCATGAACCTGGCTAATTAAATGTAAATATCTCAGAAGGATAAGCTTTATGAGAGAACGCCTGTAGAATATATTAACATAATAAAGCACTAGAATCAAGATATTAATCAGTATTTCCTCTACTTGGACAAAATGAGGGTCTTTTATATGCTGGTGTTCACCTTCTCAATCATCAATAATTCTCTTGGTAAATAGAATAGTATAATATATGTATTTAGGTTGTGTTTGTTTTTTTTCACTAAAATTGTTATGAAAAGCTCAGTATGAATAAAATAAAGACAAAGAACCTACAAACATGTATAATGAAGGGGCTACTGTGATTTAGGGCTAGGATTTCTCTTAATTACGCACCATCGGCATGTAAGGACAATAGAGAAACTTGTCGAGGTATATATGAGGGATGAGGTGCTTTTAACCACCCCCCTGAACAAAGCCTTTTGGGCGGGCTGCTCTATAAAAACTGCGCTCCATACTGCCTTGGCTAAATTGGAGCAGCAACATGAACAAGAAGGGTATGCTGTGGGCACCTGCTTGGACATAGCGGGTGCCTTCAGCAACACCCTTCTAGAAGCCATATGTCAAGATGCTTCGAGGTGTGGCGTGCCAGACTAGCTAGTAAGCTGGATAGAAAAAGGGCAAAAAATGCCTCAGATAACTTATGATCGTGAATAAACTTTAATTGCATAAAAGTCTTCCCTAAAAAATATTTGCCAACGAGTGATTTTATATTTACTATTCAAACATTATTAAAGTCTCTGAGCATCTCAAGATATAAAATACAAATACATACTTTTTTCTTTTAGCAGAAATTATCTGAGTTTCTCAAGGTAAAATAATTATACATGTGCGAGTGTTTCACTGCTATGAAACAAGTGACGTGATACCAATTAAAAATGTCCACGTCCCCACGACCGAAAATTATCCACATAGGCAATTTTTGCTCGGGAAGGAAAAAAACACAAACCTCTCAGAACAGTATATATACGCGAAGCATCAGAATATTCATGTGTTACGCTGCTTTCAGAACTCTGCGTTAATCAATTTTTCCTACATTCTCAAAAAATGTGGACCTTTTATACCCTGATTTTAACCCTGGACGTTATTCTTAATTCTGTTGGTATGTCAATAATCAATTGATATGATTTTTTTATATTTTCTATAGTAAGGATATTGAAACATCTATCATACAATAACGAATGTAAAATACCATGTAAGTTACATGATGATAAACAATTATTATTGATATCATCTATCGCGCATGATTAATGGGCTGTAACCGATTCACGCAAAATAAAACGGAATAATAAAATTATGTTTTTACTTCTTATAATGTATTTTTAGCATTTCAAATTCATAAATGTTTTTTGTCCTTTCACAGAGATATCATCTGGTATGCCGCCCAAAGAAAGAAACTTTCTGGCAAATTTTGGGATGAACAGTGAAGCTGCGAATCATCAAGGTAACCCTAGTACAAATAAAAATTGATAACAGAAGTGTAAGTTAATAAACAGCCTAAAACTAATAATAATCTCTTAGTTGTAATGTAGGCGGGGGGGCCCTGAAGTCCCACCCCTGGCGCTCAAGCTATAAAGCCTATTGTGCTAACTATAAAATATTCTACACGCATAGAACATTGTTTCCAATGTTTTGAATGTTTTGATGATTCCAATGTTTCAAAAAATATGCCAAACAAGTTTCACAATACCCTTCTATCATTATGCAAGTAAAGCTGAAAATGTTACACAATCGCGTTCTTTTACTACTCTTTTTATAATTATACGTTCTTAATTAATATTGATTAAAAATTTTGGATAACTTTTAGAATTACTTGACAAACTTTGATTTCACAATGTATCTTGATATTTAAGTATAACTTAGATTCGAAGAAGATATTTTCATTTTTTTGCTTGGCGGCGATTCACTATCGTGAATGATTGATGGGATGTATCCGACTTATACGAAATAAAATGGAATAATCGAATTACGCTTTTACTGCTTTTCATATTTTTTCAACGTTTCAAATTCATGAATCTTTTGTGTCTTTTCACAGAGACATCATCAGGTATGTCACCCAAAGAGAGGGACTTTCTAACAAATTTTGGGATGAAAAGTGGACCGTCGAATCGACAAGGTAACCGTAGTTCAAATAAAAATTGATAACAGAAGTGTGAATTAACAAACAGCTTAAAACAATTAATAATCTCTTGAACTGGAAAATATTCCACACGCATGGAACCTTGTTCCCAACGTTTTAAAGAAAAAAATTTCCCTTATGAAGCATGCCGTCCCATAAGATATTTCTGTAGAATAATTAAAATAAATGCGCGATCCCTAAAGAATTAGTGAACTGAAATGATTTTGAACAATCAGACGTCATTTCCTTATATGGCGGTCTCGAAGTTTTGAATTGTGGTGAATAAATTTATGAATCAAAGGATTTATACTGGTGTTATTGAGTAAGTACATAATTATCAACTATATTATATATTAATATAATCATTAAATTGTAATATTATAACTATTCTGATATATAATTTAATTTTGAGGTTAGGTTAATCAAAACGAAATTTTTATTTCGAATGATGCAAAAAAACAATTGGGATATACAGGATATATTATAAGTAAATAAATAAATATATGTGTATGTATATAATGTATTTTTTCAGTAATTAGGTAGATCATTGTATAGTTTTTCAACGAAAATGTCAAAATGGTTCGACGAGCCTCAAAAGGTCTCCCCAAAAGAGTTGGCAAAGGAGTTGTGCGAGGACAGAGATGTCTTACTAGATGAAGATTCTGCAAAAATTTTGATAGGTATGAAAACATTATTATTAACAAAGTTTGAGAACGCTCTTATCAGGGTTTTGACACTTGAAACATCTCAAATTTTATATCGCTTGATGATATAATGCAATTTGAAATAATCTTTCTAGCTTTTCTCTGTTTTGAAAAATTATTTACGAATTTGAAATAAGTTCGATTCCAACTTTTTATTTTAATGTTAAGTTCAGTTAGTAACTTTTTACATTAATTTTAAGAGAACTAAATTTAAAGTTTGACAATTATAATTTTAATTGTGTTATTTAGAAAAAAATTATTTGAAAGTGAAATTTTTGAATTTTGATGTATAACTAAAAATTTATCGATTTATTCTTCAATGTAGAGCACTCAAAATTATAGCGCGGATTGATACTGTTTAAACTGAATCTGAATCTTTGAACTTTACAATTTATAAAGTTTCAAACTGTCCAATTTGCAGTTTCACTGAATTTTATTTTTTATTTTATACGTATAAATGATTGAGCGTTCAAATGAACAAAAATTTCAATTTCAATAAATTTCAGAAGAGACACCAATACATTTCAAAACAAAAATTAGTTTGGGTTTTTAAACAATCGTTATTGTATCCAATCTTGATAAATAATAACTTATTATGTCATTTAATCTGGAGAATAAAAATTAGAAAAACATCCGAGTAAGTTAATAACAAAACTATTATTATCGGTTATTAGCGTAAATTTTGTGATAGTATTAAAATATCACATTTTCCAGTTTGGAAATATTTTAAAATTCGTTATTCACGTGATTACTTGAAAATAAAATCAGTAAAGAGGTGCTTCAAATTTACGTCAGAGTTATTTTTGGAATTTGGAATGAGAGCCAGAACCTTCTCAATTTGTTTTCCAAAATGTTGTAATTTCTTCCTTCTTTTCTGTTCAAGTTGCAACTTTGAAATGGAACGAATGTACAAATTTTTAACTCAGAAGTACTATTCGTGAATCTATGGCTCAACAATAATTTTTCGGAATATGGAAGAACCAATTTTAACATGCTGATGTACCTAGAAATGCAGCAGAGCACAATAATCCAGAACCCAGGAATCCCGAACCTGTAATTGAAATAAACGATGCTTTGGTCGAAGTTCCTCATCATGAGGAATTTCTTCATCCTCAGCTTCATAATTCGAATCGCAATATTAATGAGGAGTACGCTAATTGTAATAATCGTTTTTTTTATGACCCCGAATCTGAGAATGAAATTTTATTTCAAACTGTTGCTGCGAATAAACTTACATGAATTTATAATAGTGCATATTTTTTGTATTTCACCATTTTTAAGAATCTTCTGTCAATTAGTGGAATTTTACTAATTTCATTAGTGGACAATTTCCACTAATAAAATTAGTAGTTTTCTACTTATCGTTAGTGACCGACTTCTCTCTAATTGAATTAGTGGAATTTCACTATCAATTAGTGAAATTTCTCTAATTCAGATATAGATTTTTAAGAATATTTATAATTTGGAACATTTTAAGGTTATGTTAAGATGTGTCGCCGGAAATCGGTTATTTTAAGCAATTAGGTTTAGAAGAAGATCTAAATTATAGAAGAATTTAAAGCTTCTAAGCGCGTTTCGCACTAATCTTGTTTTGAATTAATTCCGTGTTCGAAATGAAAAATTGGCTAATTTCCCATGCTTTTTTCTTATTGCAGAGTCAAGTTCAAAATTCGAGTATTTGCCTAATTCCGAACCTACTTCTGGACTTCCTCGTGGCATAGCTTCTAATTCTTCTGAAAGAAATAATTCACCCGCGAGGTCACCTCCTCCTGCCGAGCCTTCTCTTCGTGCCAGGTCTAGGTCTCCTTCTGCCAGGTCCACAGCTCCTCCTATAAGGCTCCCTTCTGCTGACGGAAATGGATGTGGACTTGATCAACTTGGATTTATTCGGCTTATACCCCGCATGCATCAAGACCGGATCTTCGAACTTCGAAGATACACTTTTCCTGCCGATAAACGAATTTTAATGAAAAAAGGTGAACTGCCAACCCTAGAACAAATTGTATTATCCACAGCTGATGGTGATGTTTTTGCAATATTAGAGAATCATGACGTTCTTGCTGGAATCTATATGTGGCATGATCGTAATAAAAGACGGGTGAAAATAAACATGGCAAGCGGCACGGTTACAGTATTGACCAAAGAAGAAGTAAATGACAATCCAGTAGGTGCCCGTCGCTCAATCACTAAGTGTTTCATAGTGTTGAATGTGAGCCGTAGTCCTTTACCCGATCAATTCAAGCCAAAAAAATAATGTAAGCGTAAAAAATAATTTTTGCGATTAAAAATCGGATCTATATTTCTCCTATAACTTGTATAATTACATTAAAACTAAAATGTGTTATAGTTCTCTGGGGGCCTTATTCTTCCGCTGATGTCCCAACCAGTCTTTTTCATATGTTATATCTGTTTTATCTCTTGTTTTTTTAATTCGATTCGCTTGATATAAGTATAACATCATTTTTGTGATACCGGTTTTAAAGAATTGAGTAAATAACATTTTTTCCGTGAAACTGGCTAATGAACTGTAAATATCTCAGACGTTACACTGTGAATAAACTTCTCTATTGATACATTGATCAGTGTTTTCTCTATTGGTAAATATAATAGTATAATAATCAGGGATATGTAAGTTACTTTCAGAGAGGAACTAGTTATCGTTACAGTTATATCGTAGAAGCGTCATAGAGTTTATGTAAAACTGTCTTGCAACAACCCGAAGACTAAAAATCTGGCTGAAACAGCTTCGTGGACATTTTTCCGAAGAGTTCGATCTCTGGACTATTAATTGTAGTGTGTATAATGCAGCGAGAACTTGGGCAGGTGCAAAACGTAAAACAAGACCAATGGCTGATCATAAGACCAAAAGACGAATGCATTAACTCAGCACCAAAATAGGCTGGGCAAGATAGTACGCGTCCCGCAATTAGTCCCATCAGGCAACATATTTTTGACAGAATACGGATACTATCTGACTCTAGAGCAGAGAGAGAGGTAGGTCAGAGAAAATCAACGGTTTATCTCTGACCCATCATGATTCTTCTAAGACCCTTCTAGTTACTGTCAACAATCCAACCCAACCAGAGGAGGTCGAGACCTTTTGGAAAGAAGACTAGGGAGTTCAGCATCCTCTGGAAGAAAATTTAAAGAACATATAAATAGCTTCAAGGAGCTGTGCAGTGCCCTCATAACACCTGAGGAGAAATACCCACCTATCACTACCGAGGAGGTGAAAAAAGTATTAAAAGGCATGAAGAACTATTCCGCTCTGGAATCAGATGGTATCAAGAGCTTCGGTGGAAGAAGTTTCCTTCAACCTAACAGCATCTATCCCGCATTTTCGCCTCGTATCTGAAGTCGGATGAGAGAAAGGCTCTGATCACATCATATAAGAGCGATTTCCCGCAAGTAAATTAAATCTAGAAAATGAGCAGAATGGTGGAACACCCACCTAGAAGAACTGGGTGAAAAGACTAGAGCGTTGTACAACAGGGCAAATAGAACTAAATTGTCTTCAAACTGAAACATTTACATGATGGTTCAGTTGAATAAAATAATGACATAACCTAAAAACCGGAAGCTTGAAGGGGCTTGTGCGAGAAATCTGAGAACATTTCGGATATGTAACCTGGATGCTTGCCTTAGGCTTATAAAGCTCGATGATGAAGAGTTTGCCGAACATGAACAAGGAATGCTGAATCAGCTGATGGAAGTCCACTTTCTACGTTTTCAGCTAACTCAAACCGACCGAGAGGAGGAAGGCTGGGGCCTGGAGAGGGAGAATGCCGACTGCAATTTCGCCGCCAAGGTCGTTAATATTAAGAAGGAGGAAGGGGTTCTTCTAGCCCACTGCTCTTACGAAAGGGTATGGATATCGTCGTCGTACCCATAATGAATGGATTTAGGACAAAGATTGCCCTTAAACACGTGTCATCGGCATGAAAGGACAATAGATGAACTGGTCTAGACATATATCAGGGATGAGGTGCTTTTAGCCACCTCGATGCACAGAGGGCAGCACGCCTTTGCTGCTATGAAGAAACTGCTCTTCATGCTGCTGTTTGCAAAATTGAAGCAGGAGCTTAAACAAAAAGGGTATGCTGTGGGCACCTTCTTGGGCATAGAGAGTGCCTTCAGCAATATATATCCTCTAAAAGTCATATGCCATGTGGCTTCAAGTTGTGGCGTGCTAGAACAGCCAGCAAGCTGGACAGGAAAAAGGGAAGAAGGCCTTAGATAACTTATGATCGTAGATAAACTTTAATTGTATAAAAGTCTTCCCTAAAAAATATTTGCCAACCAGTAATTTTATATTCAATATTCAAACATTATTGAAGTCTCTGAGCTTCTCAAGATATATTAATACAAATATATACTTTTTTCTTTTAACAGAAATTATCTGAGTTTCTCAAGGTAAAACAATTATACATGTGCGAGTGTTTAACTTCCATGAAACAAGTGACGTGATACCAATTAAAAATTTCCACGTCCCCACGCCCGAAAATTATCCACATAGGCGATTTTTGCTCGGGAAGGTAAAAAACACAAACGTCTCAGAACAGTATATATACGCGAATCATCAGAATATTCATGTGTTACGCTGCTTTCACAATTCTGTGTTGATCAATTTTTCCTACATTCTAAAAAAATGTGGACCTTTTATACCCTGGTCTTAACCCTGGACGTTATTCTCAATTCTGTTGGTATGTAAATAATAAATTGGAATAATAAAATTATGTTTTTACTACTTATAATGTATTTTTAGCATTACAAATTCATAAATGTTTTTTGTCTTTTCAGAGATATCATTTGGCATGCCACCCAAAGAAAGGGACTTTCTGGAAAATTTTAGGATGAAAAGTGAAGCTGCGAATCATCAAGGTACAAATAAAAATTGATAACAGAAGTTTAAGTTAATAAACAGCCTAAAACTATCAATAATCTCTTGAAGTAGAAAATATTCTACACGCATGGAACATTGTTTCCAATGTTTCGAAGACAAATTTTTGAAAAAATATGCCATACAAGTTTCACAATACCCTTCTATCATTATGCAAGTAAAGCTGAATATGTTAGACAAGCGCGTTCTTTTACTAAACTTTTAATAATGATACGTTCTTAATTTTGAATAAAAGTTTTGAATAACTTTTAGAATTACTTGATAAAATTTGATTTCACAATGTATGTTGATATTTAAGTATAACTTAAATTCAAACAAGAAATTTTCATTTTTGATGCTTGGCGGCGATTCACTATGGCGAATGATTTACGGGATGTATCCGACTTATACGGAATAAAATGGAATAATCGAATTACGTTTTTACTGCTTTTCATATTTTTTCAACCTTTTCAAATTCATGTATTTTTTTTGTCTTTTCACAGAGATATCATCAGGTATGCCGCCCAAAGAAATGAACTTTCTGGCAAATTTTGGGATGAAAAGTGGACCTGCGAATCATCAAGGTAACTCTAATACAAATAAAATTTGATAACAGAAGTGTTAATTAATAAACAAACCTAAATAATGTCTTAAATTAGAAAATATTCTTCACGCATAGAACCTTGTTTGCAATGTTTTGAAGAAAAATTTTAGAAAAAATAGACCATACCGGAATTTTTTTTTTTAACACCATTTTTGTAGGCTCTTTCTCTTTTGAAGCATGCCGTCCCATAAGATATTTCTATATAATAAAAGAACAATAATAACACTTTTAGCAAGCGCCTCCAAATAGCTGCTGTTCTTCAGATTGGACCCTTACGAAAAATATACGTAAATCAGTATCAGCCTATAACGATTTTCTTATCATGAATTTCCTATATTTGTAAAATATCTGTATCTATATCATCTGTATACTCTCTTGGTATCGTTGAAATTGCTTGAAATTTCATTGAAATCTTGAAAATAATCCGGAATCCCTCCGGAATCATTATAATACTTGGAGATTCAAAAAATCCCTTATATCTTCTGAAGTCCTTTGAAATTCCTTGAAATCATTACAAATCCTAAAAAATTCTCTGACATCCTTTGAAGACGTTGTGATTCAGAGAAACGTCTTGAAATGAAATTTAATTAATTCTTAAGAGTTCTCTAGAAGTTCATTGAAATCCCTTAAAATCCTTTAAAATCTTTGGATATCATGAAAATCCATTACAGTGAGTAGAAACTACTTAAAATCATTAAAGTTTCCCGCATTCATTTTGCAATGATTTCTCACCCTAAGAGCGTACTAAAAAAATCTTGCGTGGTTTTAGTTTTTTTTGAAATGTTGATTTCCTTGCCTAAATGTTAAAGGGATGTTAACAAGATTTTTCATATCAATTTAGAGTTTTGATATCTCGCGCTAGTCTCGTAGATAATCTCTGACGATAGTGTATATAAATTTTGATAACAGTTTTAAAGAATTCAGTAAATATATTTTTCATCATGAAACTGGCTAATGATCTCAGAAGGACAAGCTATTCTATGAGATAGCGCCTATAGTAAATATTTATATAATGAAGCACTAGAATAAATATATTAATATAGTCTTTCCTCTACTCAGAAAAAATTAAAATTTAAAAATATTTGTAATCTTTTGAAAAATCACACTTTGTCCGAGAATAGCCGCATTTAATCCCAATTGATATTTTTTCCAAACTCTATATTAGAAATATGATGTATGTTTTATGTTAGTGCTTTTTGCTGAAAATTAGAATTAAAGAAAAATTTTAATATACAATCACAATGTTTCGAAGAAGAATTAACATTTTTTTAAATTTTCGGTTGTGTTACTTTTTTATGGAAATGAGCGTTTTTAAAGAAAAAATCATCCTCAAGATGACCAATTTTCAAATACTTTTTCAGCTTTTCTTAGCGTTTTACGATGGAATTGGTTATTTTTAATAAAAAATTATTAGATTTCAAGACTTAATATGTAAGATATCAACTTTGTCATGAGGATTTTGATAAATAGAGTAAGTAAAAATTTTCTTTTAAAACTGGCTAATGGAATGTAAATATCTCAGAAGATATTATATTATGTTTTTGCACAGGTGATGGACCAAAGCAAATATCGCATATGAACTTATGGATTATTATTACGTATAATATGCAGTTGTTAAATTAATTAATAATACTAATAGGGCTCGTGCTAGCCTTATAGGTAATCTCCAAAGTTTATTGTATATCAATTTTGTTTATAAAAACTTGGATATCCGTTTTAAAGAATTTAGTTTTTTCATAAAACTGGCTAATGAAATGTAAATATCTCAGAAGGACAGGCTCTATGAGATAAAGCCTGTAGGAATATATTTCTATAAGCAAGCACTAGAATTTCTGTATTAATCAGAGTTTCCTCTACTTTGACAAAATGATGGTCGTTTGTCGAATCCTACGAATTCTGGCCAGCAAACGTTGCATCATGTTTCAGTAGTATTGCCAATTTCACAGAAAAAAAAAAGATAACCTTTCGATCGATTTCCGACGAAAGATTCTTTGCAACAAAAATTAACTTCAGAGGATAAACTTCACACAAATATCGGTTAAACTTTCTTTTGTTTTTCCATGACAAACACATGTATGTTGAAAGACGCGAAGTTGGCTGAACAAAACTTTATCGCTCTAAAAAATTTCCTGCAACAAATTTTATTCTTAGTTTTGTCTGTGTTACTGTGGAGCCTTCGGCAACAAAATCCTTATGAATCAACCCTTACGAATCAAAGAAAGTGATTAGCATGGTCTTCACTTTTGATTTTTGTAGACCCACTTTTCTCGGTCGCGAGTTTCTTCCATAAAACTTTCCGCAACATGCCCAGCCTTTCCGTAAACATCTTACCCAAAATCACAGAACTTGATGCTTGCTCTTGGGTCTATCGCGATTTCTCGACGAGCCTCTAGGAGATATTGTCACTTTTTCTACTATGGTAACTTGACAATGATTGGAAACTTAATCAAACTTGATGAACTTATAAAAGAAGATAATGTCACCATCACATAGGTGGCACTGACGGTATCGTTTTTCTCACAGAAGATCGCGAACTTTTGGGACACACTATGTATGATCCTCAACAAACTTTAATTGCACAAAAGTTTTCCCTGAAAAATATTTACCAACGACTGATTTTATATTTACTCTTTACACATATGAATACAAATACACTCTTTTATTTTAAACGAAAATTATCTGAGTTTGTCAAGCTGAGATAATTATGCATGTGTGAGAGTTTAACTTCTATCGCGTGAATTACGTAATAATAATTAAAATTTTCCACGTCACCACGCCCGAAAATTATCCATATACGCGATTTATGCTCGGGAAGGGGAAAACACAACTATTTCAGAACAGTATATATACACGAAAGATCAGAATATTGATCAGTAAGGCTGCTCTCAATATTCTGCGTTAATCAATTTTTCTTAGATTTTGCAAAAATGAAGATACTTTATATCCTGGTCTTAACGCTGGACGTTATTCTCAATTCCGTTGGTATGTAAGGAATAAATTATTATAATTTTTTAAATATTTTTTTATAGTAAGTATAATGGAACATCTATCCTACATTAATGAATGTAAAATACTATGTAAACTATATGATTATAAACAGTTATTATTGATATCATTTCTTTGCTACTTAAGTATAATAATGAAAAAGATTTTTTGGCCTCGCTTATATTATTCAGTATTTTTCTCGTCTTTCAATGAAAATATTACACGTCAGAAGATTTAATTTTGATCGCTCTTTGCTTTTCCAAGTTTTTAAGACGAAGCATGAAATTTTTTTATTAAGAACTCGAAACTTTGGAAGTTTTCTACATTTTAGAGAAAGAATATCTCTCAAGGGATATTATCTTCAAAAATAAGGATTTTGAATTTTATTTGTGATTTTGAAGTAAAGCAAAATAGATTAAATATGTAATTTTTTTTTGTGATTTTGAAATTTTGTATTTACAAGTTTCACAATACCCTTCTATCATTATATTAATAACGTTTAAATTGTTACAAAATCGTGTTCCTATACTAAGCTTTTCATATTTATAGGTTTCTAATTAATTGAATTCAAAATTTAGATATCTTTTAGAATTACTCTGCAAACTTTCATTTTACAATGTATGTTGATATTTAAGTACAGCTTAGATTCGAAGAAAACATTCGCATTTTTTTGCTTATCGGCGATTCACTATCGCGAATGATTGATGGGCTGTAACCGACTCATACGAAATGAAATGGAATAATCGAATTACGTTTTTACTACTTTTAATGCATTTTTAACATTTCAAGTTCATGAATCGTATTTGTCTTTTCACAGAGATATCATCAGGTATGCCGCCCAAAGAAAGGGACTTTCTAACCAATTTTGGGATGGAAAGTGGACCTTCGAATCATCAAGGTAACCCTAGTTCAAATAAAAATTGATAACAGAAGTGTAAATTAAGAAACAGCTCAAAAGAATTAATAATCTCCCATAAGATATTTCTGTAGAATAATTCAAATAATTCAAATAAATTCTCTCCTGCAGATTGGACCTTTACGAAAAAATATTATAGAATAATCAGTATAGGAGCTATTATAGAAAATCAGTATGAAGAAAACTATTATAGGATAATCAGCATTGAAATCCTTCAAAATCTTTCGAAATCGTAAAAATCCATTCAGAAGTAAATCTAAAGCTTGAGTGTTAAAGGGAAGTTACTGCGCTTCATGCTCCTGTTTGCAAAATTGAAGCAGCAGCTTAAACAAGAAGGGTATGCTGTGGGCACCTTCTTGGGCATAGAGGGTGCCTTCAGCAATATATATCCTCTAAAAGTCATCTGTCAAGAGGCTTCAAGGTGTGGCGTGCTAGACCAGCCAGCAAGCTGGTTCTAAAAAACATTGTTTTTAAAAAATATATTCTAAAATCTCATTGCTTTATTGTATGTTATTTGGTGTAAAGAAATTTTCCCAATTTTTTTAGATTTGAAACAAATGTTTAGATGTAGGGCTCGACCTCATTTTCAACCATTTTAGCTTGCCTTAGCGTTTTGTGGCGGAATCGGGTATTTTTAATCAAAAAGTATTAAATTTCAAGGATTCAAAATTTTTCAGCAATTTATATTCTTCGGTTCAGTTAGCGCTTTTTACCGCACTATGACATTTTAGAATCAAAAGTATTACATTTTAAAGGTAGATAATTTTCGAAAAATTTAAGGTAACGTTACCGTTCTACACAAAAAAATTGGTATTTTGAGGCGCAAATCATATTTCGAAGAAAATTTGAAACTCTGTTCAATTTTCCGTTATGTTTTTGAAGTGTTTTTTGTGTAAATTATGGTTATATTTGCTAAAAAAAAATATTCGATTTCAAGGAATATTCGCCATTTTTCAAATAAGTTTAGGTTACGTTAGTGTGTTTCACTTGAAATTGGTGTTTTGCTAAGTTTTCTCAGCGCTTTTCGCCTAGAATTGAAATTTTGAATAACAAATCATAAGATTTCAAAAATATTCGATCAATAATAGTGTATTATATTAAGGGTACTCGAAGTACTAGAGTTACATTATTATTAGATACTCAGGGCCTAATGGTGTTTTGAATTAATTCCGTGTTCGGAGTGAAAAATCGGCTAATTTCCAATGCTTTTTTCTTATTACAGAGTCAAGTTCAAAATTCGAGTATTCACCTAATTCCGAACCTACTCATGGACTTCCTCGTGGCAGAACTTCTAATTCTTCTGAAAGAAATAATTCACCCGCGAGGTCACCTTCTGCTGAGCCTTCTCTTCGTGCCAGGTCTAGGTCTCCTTCTGCCAGGTCCACAGCTCCTCCTATAAAGCTTCCTTCTGCTGACGGAAATGGATGTGGACTTGATCAACTTGGATTTATTCGGCTTATACCCCGCGTGAATCAAGACCGGATATTCGAACTTCGAAGATACACTTTTTCTGCCGATAAACGAATTTTTATGAAAAAAGGTCAACTGCCAACCCTAGAACAAATTGTATTATCTACAGCTGATGGTGATGTTTTTGCAATATTAGAGAATCATGACGCTCTTGCTGGAGTCTATATGTGGCATGATCGCAATAAAAAACGGGTGAAAATAAACATGACAAGCGGCACGCTTACAGTATTGACCAAAGAAGAAGTAACTGACACTCCAGTAGGTGTCCGCCGCTCAATCACTGGGTGTTTCATAGTGTTGAATCTAAACCGTACTCCTTTACCCCGTCAATTCAAAACAAAAAAATAATGTAAATGCAAAACATAAGTTTTGCAATTATTTTTTTTTTACGTGAAACTGGCTAATGAACTGTAAATATCTCAGAAGTTACACCGTGAATAAAATTCTCTATTAATACATTGGTCAGTGTTTTCTCTATTGGTAAATATAATAGTATAATAATCAGGGATAGGTAAGGTACTTTGAGAAAGGAACTAGTTATCGTTACCGTTACATCGTAGAAGCGTCATACATCTGATATAAAACTGTATTACAAGCAACTCGAACACTAAAAGTTTCATTTTATAAATAAATACACCCTCAAATTCATCAAAACTCACCCCCTAAGATACTATAAAGTAATATTTGAGTGTCTTTTCTGACTTTTATGAAATTTAAATGGAAAATTCAATCTTAAATTATATAATAATTTTTGATAGCAGCACGCCTTTGCTGCTCTGTAGAAACTGCGCTTCATGCTCCTGTTTGAAAAATCGAAGCAGCAGCTTAAACAAGGAGGTTATGCTGTGGGCACCTTCCTGGGCATAGAGAGTGCCTTCAGCAATATATATCCTCCTTTGGAAATATTTCTCAACGAGTCATTTCATTTTACTCTTGAAACATTATTATTGTCCCTGAGCTTCTCGAGGTAGAACGATACAAATACATACTTTTACATTGAACGAAATTCAAGAGTTTCTCAAGGTAAAATAATTATGAATGTGCGACAGTTTAACTTCTATCAAATAAGTTACGACATACAAATTAAAATGTTCCAAGTCACAAAGCCCGAATATCATCCATATGCGTGCTTTATGCTCGGGAAGGGGGAAAACACAAATATTTCAGAACAGTATATAGACACGAAACATCAGAATATTCATTAGTCACGCTGCTCTCAGTATTTTGCGTTATTCATGTTTTCCTACATTTTGCAAAAATGAGGAACCTTTATACTCTGGTCCTGACCCTGGACGTTATTCTTATTCGCATTGGTATGTAAAGGACAAATTATCATCACTTTTTTATATTTTTGTATATTACTTGTGTTGGAACTTTGGAATGTTAATGATTGTTTAATGCTATGTAAACTCTATAATAATAAGCAATTATTATTGATATCATTTTTTTGCGACTTAAGTTTAACAGTTGAAAAGATTTTTTAGACTTACTTACTTTAATCAGTATTATTTTTGTTTTTCAATAAAAATATTACACCTTAGAGATATTTATCTCTTAGGGCAAACATATATTACGTGTGTGAATGTATTTTTTATTTACAAGTTTCACAGTACCCTCCTATCATTGTATCAATAAAGTTGACAATGGAGATTCATTACTATGAATCATTGATAGACTGTAACCGAAATATACGGAATGAAATGGAATAATCTAAGTACGGTTTTCCTACTTTTAATAAATGTTTCACATTGCAAATTCATAAATCTTTTTTGTCTTTTCACAGAGATATCATTAGGTATGCCGCCCAAAGAAAGGGACTTTCTGAAAAATTTTGGAATCAAAAGTGGACCCACGAATGATCTAGGTGACCCTAGTTCAAATAAAAATTGATAACATAGGTGTTCACTAATAAACAGTTTAAAATTATTAATAATCTCTTGAACTAGAAAATATTATACATGCATGGAACCTTTTTCACAACGTTTTTAAAACGAATTTTTGAAAAAGTATATCATACGGGACTTTTTCTTTATTAGGCACCATTTTTGTGGGCTCTTTCTCTTTTGGAGCATAGCGTCCCATAAGATATTTCTGTAGAATAAACGAAGAATCATAACTACTTTAGCAGGCGATTCAAATATTTGCTCTCCGACTGATTTGACCCTTACGAAAAAATTATTATTATTATAGATTAGCAGTTCGAACTCGAAAGTTCAT
>CAKNYM010045363.1:112647-154893 GCA_932195095.1 Andricus curvator
CGATAAATAGCTGATGTACTGCTTCTTTAAATTCCCATTTCTTTTCTTATAGGAAAATCATTATAAACCTATAATGATTTTCTTATAATGAATTTCCTATACTTTTGTTGCTATTATAGGAAATCAATTAGCGAATATTATTGTTGCAGAAAACTATTATAGGATAATTAGCTTTGAAATAACTTATACAAAAGTATTGGGTGAATAAACGTGCTTGGCGTGGTTGAATTTTTTTAATTCAAAAAATGTATGCTTAGTAGTTTATTCATTTATTCTTGCGTGAGTTATTATTTTCATTATTTTTTTCATTAAATTCGCTTTTGTAATGGTATCATCAAAATTTAATTTAATTTTCAAAGTCTTTGAATTCAGATAATTTAAAGAGATACGTTTTTATTTATATAATTCTGAAGAACACGCAACTAGGGAATCGTTTTGTTTCTAAATTTTAAATTGATTTTTTTTCTATTATTTCAAATTTTTAATTAGGAAAATGTTGTATAATGTACTTAATTGCGAAGAATATGAAAGTCGTGTGTTCTTTCGTGTTTATTGATAATTTTTTTTTCATTTTGCAACTTTTTTAGTTATTAAAGTAGCAACCAGGAATAGCAATTGATACAATGAAAATCTCGAGATTCACTAGAATTCCAAATTAACGGACTTCTCTTAAGTGGCCAATCGTGGCCATGGAAAGGAGTCTGAACTCCTAATTGGCTGTTCTCCCATCCGTTTCGATAAACGATGGCACTTCGCTTTCAGATTTCTTCAATATTCAAGAACTTTTAAAAGTTAAACATCGCATCAATTAATAGTGCAAATGACTTTCCTTTGTGAATATTAAATCAAAGAATAGCTGCTGTGATGGATAGGAACCCTTGCAGATCGGTGAAATCGGGTTTTAAAAGAAATGTAGGTTCGTATGACAATTACTGACAGCGACTGCACAGAAAAAACAAAAAATATAATTTGTTACAGATACGGTCTGCAGCAGCTGAACGTATTTCAGGAAAATCTTTACCGAGGTTAGCAGAATATTTCTGACGTCATCTACTACGTAACATTGTCAGTTATACCAAGTGAAACAACAGTGCGAGAATTGAAGTAGAAAATAGAATCGGTAACAAAACACGCCAATAAAACATCGTTCTTGCTTCTGAATCTTTTATGAAATAGCTTAGACGATAGTAAACAAACTACAAATTATTTTACAACACTTAGTCAAAGCAAATGGTTTACGTGGAATCGCTATTTTGTACCCGCTTAATGAAGTTGAACAAAATAGCGCTGCCGTAGTAACTTTCGTTACTTTTCGAATAAAAATCGAGCCATTGTGAGCCAAAGATTACCCAGGATAGGTGAAAAATACTAAGTTACCTTCGTTTTGTATAAAGTTTAATTGACAAGCTTAATTTTTGTTGCAGAAAATCTTTTACCTGGAATCGATGTGAACTTTATGTTTTGCTTTTTCTGTATATGAGAGGCTTATGGGATACACGCTTTTGTATTACGTTGTAAAACTGTCCCATTTCACGAACGGAGAAACCGTTTTCTTATTTTTGTATATACTGTATAAACAATTTCAGTACCCTTTTTCTTGTTGCAGAGTTGATTTCACATCTCGAATATTTACCCAATTACGATCGTACTACTGGTGCTCCTCGTGGCAGAACTTGTAATTCTTCTGAAAGCAATAATTCACGTGAGAGGTCTCTTCGTACTGCCGAGGCTCCTCTTCGTGCCAGGTCTAGGTCTCCTTCTGCCAGGTCCATGACTCTCCCTATAATGCTTCCTTCTGAAGACGAAAATGGATGTGGACTTGACCAACTGACATTCATTCGCCTCATTCCCTTCATGAATTCGCAGCGGATATTCGAACTTCGAAGGTACACTTTTCCTGTCGGTAAACCAATTTTAATGAACAAAGGTCCACTGCCAACCCAAGAACAAATAGTGTTATCAACATCTGATGGTGATGTCTTTGCAATATTGGAGAGTCATACAGTTTTTGCTGGAATTTATATGTGGAGTCATAGTCGCAAAAAAAGACGGGCGAAAATAAACATGGTAAGCGGCAAGGTTACAGCATTGACCAAAGAAGAAGTCACAGCCACTCCAGTAGGTGCCCGCCGCTCAATTTTAGGGTGTTTTGTAGTGCGCAATATAAACCGCAATCCTCTTCACCATTAATTCAAAAAAATGTAATAACTGAAATATAATGTTTGCGATCCGACGTGTGATCGAAATGTTTCCTGTAACTGGTAATTATATTAAAAAGTCAATATGTTATGATTCTTGAGGCTTCAATCATTCGTGAATGTCCCAGTCTGTCTTCTTCATATGATATATATATCACTATCATCATACCATTATGCCGTATCCCTTTTGGGGTAAGCGTGACTCACTTGGTTCTAGCCTGGTATCAGGGAGTACATATGAGAAAATTGAGGAAGGGAATTGTATGGGGCGTTATAAGGGGGTATAGATTTTTAGATTATTCTAGAATTTCCGTGTTGTTTATTTAAATAATACGTTCGTTCCGCAACGCTGCTCCGATCCAGGTCGCTGATCAATCTCTCTAGCAGTCAGCACTGGGAACAACTGCCATCTGTGAAAATGACACCGGCACCCAGTAGAAGGACGGTAAATCACATCTATAGCCAAGTCTCACGACGAATCATAACGACAGGCCGACGAAACCATCATGTACCTTGAAGACACGAAGCGACCCAAGAATGTCAGCTTTCTGCATCTATCTCGCAAGTGCCTTGGCATGTTTTTGGCACGCGGGTATGCCTTTCAGGTTACAAACCAGTGATAGTTTCGCACCTTTGAGAGCCCGGATCACAAGGACAATTACTTCAACCAAATATTCTGGGAAAAGTCGTTGCAGCTCCCTTTGAAGGTGTTGATACCTCTCCTCCTTTTCCTTCTTCTAGGCAGTGATGTTGTAGTCGGCCGGAGCCGAGAATTTGATCACGGATATAATTCATTTCTCGAAGTCATGGAGAACGATGTCAGGCCCCGAGTGTGCAATGGAGAATGCTGACCGAAAATCATAGTTCCAGAAGAAACACCGTAAGAGCGACAAAGATAGCAATAGAGCACTCTTAAGGCCGAATTATATCTGTACGGATAGGTCGTTCCCGCGAGAGTGGGACATCTGTATAGTATGTTTTCTAGGTGCTCAGCGTGTGCATGATACGCTCTGCACCTATCGCTGGGAACACTTTGACGTGCATGAGACGCTTATGAGACAGACAAGTTAGTATTTAGTTGTAAAACTATGCCATTTCGAGAACCGAGAAACTGTTCTTCTTATTTTCAAATACACTCGCCCACAATATTATCACTAGGGGATCATTAATTGCCAACGTGCTTCAAACTATTTTAATATCCTCTTGCTTATCGCGAAGTTAAGTTCACAATTCGAGTATTTACGTAATGATGAACCCACTCCTGTTCTTCCTCGTGACAGAACTTATAATTTCTCTGAAAGAAATAATTCGCCCGAGAGGGCACCTCCTCCAGCGGAGCCAACTCTTCGTGCCAGGACAAGGTCTCCTCCTGCCAGGTATATGGATCCTTCTATAAGGCTTCCTTCTACTGGCGGAAATGGATGTGGATTTGAACGACTTAGATTTATTCAGCTTATTCCTCGCATAAGTACAGACCGGAAATGTGAATTTCGATAATAAACTTTTCCTGTCGAGAAACCAATTGTAATCGGAAAAGGTCAAGTGCCAGCTGTAGAACAAATTGTATTAATAGCCGATGGTGATGTCTTCGCAATATTGGAGATTTATGGCGTTTTGGATCGAATCTATATATGGAGTCATAGTCGCAATACAAATCTGACAAAAAAAACATGGTATCCGGCAAGGTGAAACCGTGGATCCAAGAAGAAGTCCTTGACGCTCCAGTAGGGGCCCGCCGCTCAATTAAAATCATGAGGTTTCATGTAAATCGCAATCCTCGTTAGTTTTTGTATTGAAGAAGTGGTAAAACAAAAGCATAATGTCTGTGATCGGAAGTCGGATCAAAATGTTTCTTGTAACTGGTGATCGCAATAAAAATTTAATGTGCTATGAGACAAAGCGTACTGAATATATTATATAATTTATAATCATGTATTTTGTTGAATTGGTGAATAATAATAAGACCGCTCGTGCTAGCCTTATACATAATCTCTGGCGATAGTGTATATATGTAGATGTTGAAATTTGCTTTGAAGAATTTAGTAAATAATTTTTTATGAAACTGGCTAATGAGGTGTAAATATCTCGGAAGAACAAGCTCTATCAGATAACGCCTGTAGAATAGATTTATATAATGAAGCACCAGAATTAAATTCTATTAATGAATATAATAGTATGATATACATATATGATTCAGAAATATTCTCAATCTTTCCGCAAATAACAATTTATCCGAAAATATCCTCATTCAGTTCCAATTGCTATTTTTTTCAAACTCCACAGTGAAAATTTTCTACACGTTTTATGTTTGGTTAACGTCTTTTATCTAATTTAACATTTTAGAACCAAATTTATCAGATTCTAACGGTTGTTACATTAGCGTTGTACACCAAAAATTAGAATTTTGAGACAAAGATCATATTTCGAAGAGAATTTACAATTTCAAAGAATTTTCTGTTATTTTTACTGTATTTGCTCTTCACACATTAGTACAGTCTCTGAGCTTCTTAAGGTAGAATAATATAAATACATACATACTTTCACTTTAAACGAAAATTATCTGCGTTTGTCAAGCTGATATAATTATACATGTGTGAAGGTTTAACTTCTATCGCGTGAATTGCGTAATAGTAATTAAAATGTTTCATTTCACCAAGCTCGGAAATCATCCATATACGCGATTTATGCTCGGGAAGTGGAAAAATACAAATATTTCAAAACAGTATATATGCATGAAACATCAGAATATTTATTAGTTACGCTGCTCTCAATATTCTGCGTAAATCAATTTTTTCTACATTTTACAAAAATGTGGACCCTTTTTACTCTGATCCTAATCATGCAAGTTATTCTCAATTCTATTGGTATGTAAAGGACAAATTAATATAATGAATGTTAAATACTATGTAAACTCCATGATAATAAACAATTATCATTATGATATCATTTCTTTGCACATTCGAGTTCTTTCGGTAAACTTTTTATAATTATAGGCTTATAATTAATTGAAATAAAAATTTTTAGATATCTTTTTGAATTACTTGGCAAAGTCTGATTTCACAATTTATGTTAATATCCAAGTATGACTTACATTCAAAAAAGATATTCGCATTTTTTTGCTTGACAGTCATTTACTACCGCGAACCATTGATAGGCTGTAACCGACGTATACGAAATGGAATAATCGAATTACGTTTTTACTACATTTAACACATTTTTAACATTTCAAATTGATAAATGTTTTTTGTCTTTTCACAGAGATATCATCAGGTATGCCGCCCAAAGAAAGAGACTTTCTGGCAAATTTTGGCATGAAAAGTGATCCTGCGTATCATCAAGGTAACCCTAGTACAAACAAAAATTGATAACAGAAGAGTTAATTAATGAACAGTTTGAAATTAGTAATAATCTGTTGAACTAGAAAATATTCTACGCGCATGGAATCTTGTTCCCAATGCTTTGAAGACAATTTTTTTTTTATTTATTTGATTTTATTAACGTATTAATAGGCTACGAAACCCTTTTTTGTAGGCGCCCGGTGCCTACTTTGACTAATTTTTTTTGTGTATGAGACTCTTTTGCGACACACACGTTTGTATTTAGTTGTAAAAATATGCTATTTCATAACCACGAGTGGTTTCCTAAAATTCCAACGTACTTTAAATAATTTTAATCCCCTTTTTCTTGTTGCAGAGTTAAATTCACAATATGAGTATCCACTAAATGGTGACCCCACTCCTGGTTTTCCTCAAGGCGAAACCTCAAATTTTTCTGAAAGAAATAATTCGCCCGTGAGGTCACCTCCTTCTGCCGAGCCTTCTTTTCGTGTCAGGTCTAGGTCTCCTTCTGCCAGGACTAGGTCTCCTTCTGCCAGGTCCATTGCTCCTCCTAAAAGGCTTCCTTATGTTAATGGAGATGACTATGGACTTGAAAATTTAAAATTTATTCGGCTCATTCCGTATACGAATTCTCAGCGGAAATTCGAACTTCGCAGATACACTTTTCCTGACGACAAACCAATATTAATGAAAAAAGGTCAAGTTCCAGCCCAAGAACAAATTGTATTATCTACAGCTGATGGTGATGTCTTTGCAATATTGGAGAGTTGCGACGTTCTTGCTGGGATTTATATATGGAGTCAAAGTCGCAATAAAAAACGGGCAAAAATAAACATGGCAAGCGGGCAGATAAAAGCATTGACCCACGAAGAAGTCAATGAGGCTCCAGTAGGTGTACTACGCAAAATGTCAACGAGTTTTAAGGTGCTAAATATTAACCGCAATCCTGTAGACCAGTAATTCAAAACAAAAAAAATCGCAAAATTAAAACATGATGTTTGCGATCCAAATTCAGATCAAAATATTTAATGTAACTCGTAATTACATTGAAAAGTCAATGTGGTATGATTCTTTCAGTTCCAATCTTTCGTTAATGTCCCGGTCAGTCTCTTTCATATGTTATATACAAATATCTGTGTTTTTAATTTCTTTTTTTATTTCGATAAACTTGTTATATGTGAAGTATCAAATTTGATGCCAGTTTCAATAAATTAAGGAAATAAAATTTTTCCCTTGAAATTGACTAATGAAATGCTACGTCACGATACAAGTACCTAGTTAACGTTATCGTTGACGTTCAAAATTCAATAAATTCCTTAATTTTGAAAAGAATCGTAAAAGCTTGATAGGAGTGATATAAAACTATCGCGTGACAAACAAGAAGGCTCAAAATTTTATTTTGTGCTTAAATTCACCCTCAAATTCTCTAAAACTTACCCTTCGAGACACTATAGGCTATGTTGCATTTTGTTTTATCATCCCTTCTTGCAGCCACAAAAAATATTCAATGGACAATATTTGAGAGTTTATTATAAACAATGATGATTAGAATTTATTAATAACAAAAAAATGCGATAGCACGGGAAGCTGACGGAAGATAATTAGATCCCTTCTAGTTCTTGGCCAGTACCTTAAAATGAAGAAGATCATATATTATTGCTCAAAGGAGTCAGAGGAATGACTTTAGAAACTTAATGATCCAGGATTCACCGGTTTTATTTGTTGTCTGGAGATTCGATAAAGCTAAGAGCATGGCTAACCTTTGCAACCTTTGCTGTAGATGTGAGAATAATTTTAATTTGATGAACACTGGATCAGAACTGGATCTCCAGAATTTTCAAAGACTCGAATCGGACCTTCATGGATTCTCGTTCCAACACTTATGGGACGAATTGAATGATAAATTGATTGAAGGTATTCCAAAGATTGGAAATCCAAAATTCAGATTTTCAGATGTAGACCACTAGCACAATGAGCTTCACACACAAACAAGAATTTCTGTCAACAGACGAAGAGATAGACCAAAAAGGAACGAGGTTGTGTCGGAACCAGCACCCTCTTCTGAAGGATCCTATCGCACCAGAGATTGTTCAATCACGGATTTTTTACTCAAGAATCGGAACGTGGTTACTCCTGGAAAATCTATCACCCGAAGGGGAGGAAGATCTCCATTAGGAGAGTAAGTAACGACAGATTAAGGATGGAGGAGGATATAACTCTGATTGTCTGTTGGAATGCTAACGGTTTCTCAAACCAAAGTGACATTTCGATGCATCGACTGGACTCGAATATTTAAGAATTAGCGATCTGGAGGGCTTTCTTCTGAGCAGAGACTTGAGGGGAATCTCATTTGATAATTTGATTAAGGTTCTATTATTGGCCTATGCAGACGACATCGTGGTACTTGATGACTCTCGGGTTGGTCTACAGAGGAAAATTAATACTCTAGCTGAATATTGTAAAATCAATTATCTGGAAGTCAATAAATCTAGGACGAAGACCAAGGCCTTCCATAAGGGGAGGAAGCCTTCAATCCCGAATTTCACTTTAGATGGAATCAAGCTGGAGATGGTTACGGAATACGATTACCTAGGTAAGTTATTTGGGAGTTCAGGTACTTTTGCTCTGGCTACTACCGAAAGGGTGGCTGATGCAAAGATTGCTGTAGGATTGACATTCTAGGTTCTCTGAGCCTCCAAGTCGGAATCTAGGTGCACCCAACAAATCTTGTACCAAAGCATTATCTCAAATGTTCTGTTCTATGTCATAGGGATCTGGGCGTTGAGATATTGTAAAGAGATAGAGATCATTCATAATACCTTCTTCAAGAGAGCTTTGGGATTTCCCACACAAATACCAGGGTATGTACTTAGACTAGAGCTTGGTCTATCATCAAGTGCGCATAACATTCTGAAGATGTCCCTAGACTGGGTCATCTTATATTAGGTAGCACCAAGTGCTACCTAATCTTTGGAAAAGTCTAATAGGCCAATTTTACCTCAGATGCGGGGTTCCTTTTATATTTGTCAGACATCTTGCTCAGGCATGTCTCACAGGATCCGTTAGTGGTAGATTCCCAATATGGGATCGTTGTTTTGGATTTGTGAAGGGGTTGCTCTGCTCAATCCGCAATCAGGAAGTGAAGTTCCCGATATATAGAGACCTAAGATACGATTGTTTTGCGTCATCGGTAGATCTTGTAACATCTGGTGCATTCTGGATCGCATTACCAAATTTTCCGAATGAAGAGCTGTGCCTTGTCGCTAGATACCCGTCCGGGATACTGAAAGTCAGATCCTTCATCATGTTTCCCTAGGGTCAAGTTGGTTAATTTAGTCAGTTTAATTTAATTTCCATCTTTTTACACATGTCTAGAACATAAGCAATTATCGCAGCTGTACTTACAGATCATTATCATGTACAATGTGCTGTTGTTGAGTTAATAAATAATATTAGAGGTACCAAATAGATCAGCTCCGACGACAGTGTATTTAAAGTTTGATATCCATTTGAAGGAAAGTAATAAAAGAAGTAAATACATTTTTTTCGTGAAGCGGCTAATTAGATGTAAATACCTTGGAAGGACAAGCTCTACGAGATAACGCCTGTGGAATATATTTGTATGATGGAGCACTAAAATTGATATATTAATATATCAATCAGTGTTTCCCCTACTTGGGCAAAATGAGGCTCGTTTATACTTTGGTCTTCACCTTCACAATCATCGTTAATTCTATTGGTGAATATAATAGTATATTATTTATATCTCTATATTGTAAATATTATACATGTTTCATGTTTGCTTAAATTTTTTTACTCTAAATTGACATTTTGGAACCAAATTCATTAGATTTTAAAGGTTCAAAAGTGTTGAACAATTTTCGGTTACGTTAGCGTTCTACACCAAAAATTGGTATTTTAAGACAAAGATCATATTTCGAAGAAAATTTACAATTCTAAGCAATGATCTGTTATGTGATTAAATGCTTTTTTCGTCGGAAATTGTGGGCAGTTTCATTAAAAAGTTATAATTTTTTAAAGAATTTTTACTATTTTGAAAATAACTTTAGGTTATGTTAGCGTCTTTCACCTGAATTTTATATTTCCATTTAATAAATGAAACGATATTTTCTGAAACCCTCGTAATTCAAACATTAAAAAATTAACTAAATAAGTTATTAAAAAAAAATTTATCCATTTTATATCTTTTCCATAAAAGTCCTTGGTCTGGGTTAGGTTTTTTAATTCAGAAAATATTTGCTTGGTAATTTATTAATTTCTTTTTAAATAGGTAATTTTTTTTTCATCATATTTGCTTTTGTTATGGAATCATAAAAATTTCTTCATTTATAATTTGAATTATATATTTTTTTAACTTATTCCGTTTTTCAAAGTTGGAAAATGTTTTATTATGTACTCAATTACAAAGAATACAAAAACTAGCAGTTCTTTTAATTTTTTGAATTTTCAATTTTTTTAACCTTTTTAATTTTAGAAGTAAACGATTTTCATTTGTTACTTATTTTACACGTTTTTCAGTTTTTTAACAAAATCTTCTTTTCCAACTTTACCATTACCTTTGAATTACAATGATGATATCAAATCTTGATTTATGTACTATTTGCTAAGATCGCGTGAAAGCACGAGTTTTTTGACAAACAAACAAATAACTTATGTATAATCATGTACAGCAATTCATACAATAGGAATCTCAAGATTTTCAGACGTAATAGCTGATGATTTATTTCTTTAAATTGCTTCCTATTCCTTTATAATTTTATAAAGAAATACAATACTTCGCTCGAATTTCAAATTAACGCGCGTCTCCTAAATGGCCAATCGCGACCATGAAGAGGGGTCTGAACTCGTAATTGGCCAATCTTTCTTTCGAGCATTTAAAAATTCAAGGTATTTCGGAAAAATTTTCACCTAGGTTAGGAGAATAATTCTGACGTGATCTACGTCACGTTGTCAGTTACTCATAAAGCTAATAAATCTTCTGTGAAATAGCTTAGACTATTGTAAAGCAACTACAACTTATTTTACACCACTTAGGAAAAAGCAACTAACTTCCGCTACTTTTCGAATAAAAATTGAGCCACTATGAGCCAAAGATTACTTTTAATGAAATAGCAACGCACTTCAAACAAGTTAAATCCCCTCTTTCTTGTTGCAGAATTAAGTTCGCAGTTCGAATGTTTACCAAATGGCGACCCTATTCCTGGTGTTCCTCGTGACCGACCTTCTGACTCTATATCATTATATTTTTCTGAGAGAAATAATTCTCCTGCGAGGTCTCTTCATCCTGATGAGTCGCCTCTTCGTGCCAGGTCTAGGTCTCCTCTTGCCAGGGCGAGGTCTCCTCTTGCCAGGTCTAGGTCTCCTCTTGCCAGGTCTAGGTCTCCTCTTGTCAGGTCTAGGCCTCCTCTTGCCAGGTTCATGGATTCTTCTATAAGGCTTCCTTCTGCTGACGGAATGGGATGTGGGCTTGAACAACTAACATTTATCCGGCTTATTCCCCATAAGAATTTGCAGCGGATATTCAAACTTCAAAGATACACGTTTCCTATTAATGAACGACTTGAAATGCAAATAGGAAAATCTACGTATGTACCTATGCCGATCCAAGAACAAATTGTATTATCAACTTCCGATGGTGACGTTTTTGCTATATTGAAGACTCATAATTCTCTTGCTGGAATGTATATATATAATAGTCCCAATAAGAATCGCAGTAAAAGACGGGCGAAAATAAACATGGCAAGCGGCACTATTACTGAAATGAATGGAGAAGAAATCACTGAAACTCCAGTAGGTGACCGCCGCACTATCGCAGGATGTTTCGTAGTGCGAAATATAAATCACAATCCTCTACATCATTAATGTAAAAAAAATTAAAGAAGCATGTAATTATCAACTTGTTTCATCTACTCTTTATCTAAGGCAATGCTGTATACAGTTTGCTTATGCCTTCTTTCAGATAATAATCTTAAAGCTCATGGTCTTCATGCTAGTATTTTTTTTACTCAACATTCTCTGCAAATCAGGGACTGATTCTGCCGAAACAACCTGATCATCTGCAAATGCTGATCCACGCATCATCACAATCCCGAGATTAAGACCTTCTAAATCTAAGAGCTCCATTCTTAAAACTTTTCTCACGGAGTCGTCCATTCACCCTTACGCTCGCTTGACTAACTTCATGTATTGCTTGTATTGATTTCAGGAGCCAACCATTCACTCCATGCTCTGAACTTCCCAAAATTTAATTCTATTCACCTTATCAACGACTTTTTTTCATATTACTAAATGTACAGAAAACTTGTTTGTTTACCCTGAAACTTTTACTGTGATCTGTCTTAGGCTAAATATCTGATCCGCACATGCTCTTCCTGGCATAAATCCACATTAGACTTTCCAGATATTTTCTTCTGTTATTTCCATGAGCTTACTAATAAGTAGTTTTAAAAAACATTAAACATTAGCGCAGTGCCTTTATCATCTTTTACCTACCACCCAACCATCTGTACCAATAGCTTTACTGTTCTTTAAGTTCTTGCTTATAGGCTTAATCTCAGGTGCACAAATACGATTTTTCCACTTTGAATGGGATTCTAACGTGTTTCACCTGATCCGCATCCCACACAATTTCACCATCGATATTCTTTATTTTGTCTTACTCGGTACTACTACTTCCTTCCCCAATTTTCCTGACCCATTTCGAAAAACCAATGTAATTCTGATCACAGTGGATTTTTGATTAAAACGTTTCTTGGGAACAAAATATCATTTACCGATTCTAATTGATCGCAAAAGTTTACCCAAATATGGATGAAGGTACAGACTCGTCCCGGACGAGAAGACCTATAGGATCAAATAGCTTTGCGATTTTTGAAAGAACAACTCTTTTGGTGATTGTTTGATTGAAGTCAGGGCTTTTAAATAAATGCAATCGAGAATCTTCTTGAGCCTTCCAATACCCAGAGTTTAATTGACGTAATTTTTGTTTAGTATAAAATCGTTATCAAGACTTTTCTCATTCACGCCTCCAAGTATATTAGGTTCGTTGGAAGCCCATTGCTGAAGGTTAAGACAAGCTCAACTCAAAAGCTGAGTCATTTGATTGTAAATTTCTCGTGCATCTTGAAGCGTAGAAGCGCCGGTTATCAAATTATCGACGTATAAATCTTTTTTCAATAACTGTGTCGCTAGAGGAAAAGCATGACCTTCCTCATCAGCCAACTGATGTAAACATCGAATAGCGAGAAAGGCTGCTAGCGGAAAACAAAACGTTGCCGTATTAAAATAATATTCGTTTATCTGATTGTCTTCTTGTCAAAGAATTTTCTGTTTCATTTTTAAATCTTCAATAACCGCATGATGATGCAAGTAAAAACCCTCAGAATCCTGAGTTGATTTTATTAGTGACGTATGATTTAAATTCAAATATTCTTGAATTACAGCTGTATACTGCATTTTCAATTCAGAGTTATTTTCAAATCTTTTTAATAAACCGTTTAGTCTTCCTAGAGCGTTCTGTGTAGATGCCCCTGATAACTTAGGTGATGTTTTGAAAGGCAATGCAAGTTTAAAATTCAAAAATAAAAAATTCTTTTTAAGCAAAATTCCGAATGAGATTGCTGAAAGTATCGCGAAGGTAACAGATTTGGTATACCATACTGTTCTGAAAAAATTCCTACTAATAATATTATAACATCTTTGGAAAATTGTATGAAACCTTTTGATAAAAAAATAAATGAAAAATACGTCAAAATGTGACTTAATTAATATTGGTTCTCTCCGTTGAAACAAAAGTTAATGACAGAGTTCAATAATAGATAATCACAATATGAATGATAAAATCTTAACTCTTCCTTACATTCATGGATTATCTAAAAGAATTAGAGGTTCCCTTAAAAAGTATAATATTAATATTCATTTTAAAAATAGTCACAAATTAGAAAATTGTTTTATTAATAAAAAAGACAAGGATGCAAAAGAAACTTTATCTAATGTAGTTCACATGCTTAAATGCAATTGTTGTTGAATGCAATAACTTTTCTCTTTTTATTTTGAATTTTCAAGCTTTCTGGCGCGCTCACTAGAGGTAGTACGATTTTGTATGTCCACCCTTCTCATTAAAGGTGGTGCTTCTATTTACTTCTTACACACTCTATGGCTTAATCACTGCTTCTGTTTTTTTTTCACTCAGCTGATTGATTATAATAATTATTTAATTATTTATTATTTAATTATTGAATAATAATTATTATTGTTTGTCGTCTTTTTGAAATACTTAAAAGACGCTTTGGTTTTACCAATTTTGACTTAAAATGTAGTTTTTTAATTAATTTCAACCTTTGTTCTTTTACGAATGAGGTTATAACAAAATTTATTTGTTAATCTAATGAAAGTGCAAATTTAAAAATGAACGAATGACCGAATTAATATTTATTTTCTCCATTTGCAATTCAACTATTTGGTTTAAATTTCATGTATTTTATTAAAAATTTCTTTTTTTTTTTTTTTTTTTTGCAATAAGATTAATCTTCTTGGTGAAAAATTCATTCTTTTGGTTGAAAATTCAGCTGCCTGCTCGAATATTCCACTCTTTTGTTTGAACTTTTTTTAAAGATTCATCATTTCAGTTGAAAATTCATCTTTTTTTATTGAAAATTCAACTAATTCCTTAAATGTTAAACTAATTTGTTAAAAATCCATTTTTTGTTAAAGATTCAATATTTTAGTCAAAATTTTCTCTCTTTCGTTCAAAATTTAAATATTTTGTTGAAAATTCGTTTTTTGTTGTTGTTGTTTGAGTATTAAAGGTCAAAAAAAGTCTTCTCATTACGATTATTTTGGTTATTTTTCCGAAATCCTGGTTAGTTTTTGTTTGAGCAATTTTTTTCATTATTTATTAACAACATTTTCTTGTAAAATCATTCTTAACATCTCTGAGCAAGAATAAAACTTTTTTGCCTCCTTCAGTTTTTTTACAGTGTTACAATCAAGTTATTTTTTAACAAAATGGAAATATTTGCACAGTTATACTATAGAATCTATTGCTTGGAAAAATGTAAAACTTGTACATTATGAACAAAAAATTAATTTTCAACAATAAATTAAATTTCTAACAAAAATTCTCAACATCTGGCCCAGAAGGTGATTTTTTAAACATGAAGACAAATTTTTTAAATGGAATAGTTAAATTTTCAACCAAGGAGATGAATTTTCCACGAAGAAATTTAATTTTCTACCAAGAAGTTTTAATTTTAACACGCTAGTTAAATTTTCATACCAATTGTTTAATTTTTAACCAATAGTTAAATTTTCTACCAGAAATATGAATTTTTAACAACAAATTTATTTTTTAACCAAGTATTTGAATTTTCAACTAGAAAAGATGAATTTTCGATTAAAAATAGCAATTCTTTAAACAAAAATAGAACACTTACATTTTTAGTTTAAAAAATGAACTTTCAAACAAAAAACAAAGAAAAATTTTTAATGAATTTTCAACAAAAATTAAATTTTTACCAAAGTTTTCAACATTTGACCCAGAAGGTGATTTTTTAACCCAGAAGATTTTTTTAATGAAATAGTTAAATTTGCAACCAAGGAGATGAGTTTTCCACCAAGAAGTTTAATTTTCTACCAAAAAGTTATAATTTTAAAAAACTAGTTAAATTTTCTTGAAATAGTTTAATTTTTAACCAATAGTTGAATTTTCAAAGAGAAATATGAATTTTTAGCAAAAAATTTAATTCTCAACCAGGTATCAATTTTCAACTAGAAAAATTGAATTTGCGATTAAAAATAGCAATTTTTTAAACAAAAATAGAACACTTACATTTTTAGTTTAAAAAATGAAATTTCAAACAAAAAAATGAATTTTCCACTGAGAAAATTAATTTTCTACCAGAAAGTTATAATTTGAACACATTAGTTATATTTTCATAAAAATTGTTTAAATTTTAACCAATAGTTGAATTTTCAACCAGAAATATGAATTTTCATCAAAAAATTTATTTTTCAACCAAGTATTTGAATTTTCAACTAGAAAAGATGAATTTTAGATTAAAAATAGCAATTTTCTAATCAAAAATAGAACACTAACATTTTTGGTTTAAAAAATGAACTTTCAAACAAAAAATTTAAAAAAAATGAATTTTCAACAAAAATTAAATTTTTAACAAAAGTTTTCAACTTTTGAACTAGAAGGTGATTTTTTAACCCAGAAGATTAATTTAAAAAAATAAAATAGTTAAATTTGCAACCAAGGAGATGAATTTTCCATCAAGAAGTTTAATTTTCCACCAAAAAGTTCTAATTTTAAGAAACTAGTTAAATTTTCTGAAAATAGTTTAATTTTTAACCAATAGTTGAATTTTCAACCAGAAATATGAATTTTATCAAAAAAACTTAACCAAGTATTTGAATTTTCAACTAGAAAATATGAATTTTCGATTAAAAATAGCAATTAAAAAAAAAGAACACTTACATTTTTAGTTTAAAAAATTAATTTTCAAACAAAAAAATGAATATTCAACAAAAAATGTTAACATTCAACCCATACGACAATTGTTTCATCAAGAAGATTTTTTTTTAATGGAATAGTTAAATTTTTAACTAAAAAGACGAATTTCTAACAAAATACATCAATTTTCAACCAATTAGTAGAATTTTTTACTAGAAAAGATCAATTTTTAATTAAAAATATAAATTTTTGTCCAAAAACCGGAGAGTTACATTTTTAATTAAAAAAATTATTTCTATACAAACAAAATGAATTTTCAATAAACGATTTTAATCCAGAATATGTTTTTTTAACCAAGAGGATTAATTTTTGGTTAATGAAATAGTTAAGTTTTTAACCAGAAAGACGAATTTTCAACAAAATTCATACATTTTTAACTTAATAGTTTAATTTTCAACTAGAAAAGATGAATTTTCGATTAAAAAATACAAATTTTCAATTTAAAATGGAACAGTTACATTTTTAGTTTAAAAAATGAATTTTTACCAACCATCAAAAAACGAATTTTTAATAAAGTAATTTAAAATTCAACCCAGAAGATGATTGTTTAACCGAGAAGATTAATTTTTCAAAAATTTAAATAGCTAAATTTTTTTCCAAAAATGGATCAAACTAATGCATTTTTAGTTGAAAAAATTAATTCTCAACCAAAAAGAAATAATTTTTCAACAAAAGAATTCAATCCAGAAAATTACTTTTTAACCAAGAGGATTATTTTTTTTTTTAATTTCAACAAAATAGTTCAATAATTAACGCAAGAAATGAATTTTGAACTAAAAAGATAAATTTTTAACCAAAAATGGAAGAGTTAAATTTTTAGGTAAAAAAAAATTAATTTGTAACCAAACAAAATGGAATTTTTCAACAAAACAGTTAAATTTACAACCAAAGAAATGAATTTACAAAATAAAATAATAATATTCTACCTAAAACGATGAATTTTTAACAAAACAAAGAAATATTCATTCACATAGTTGAATTTTTAACTAAAAAAAATTAATTTTTAACTCAAAATGGAATAGTTAAATTTTCAGTTTAAAAATAATTTCCCACCAAAGAAAAAATGAAATTGCAACAGAATGTTTGAATTTTCAACTCAACAAATGAATTTTTAACCAAAAAGATGAATTTTCAAACAATTAATTTTCTACCAAAGAGAAGATTTTTAAACCGAAATAAAATTAATTTGCAACACAAGAAACGAATGTTTAACAAAATTGTTCAATTTTCAATGGAAAATGGAATAGTTAAACTTTCAGTTAAAAAATTAATTAAAAAAAAGGAATTTACAACAAAATAGTTAAATCTTCCACTAATAAAATGAATTTTCAACAAAGTAATTAAACTTTTAACGAACGAGATGAATTTTTAACAAAAATGATGAATCTTCAACTGAAATATTAAATTTTTAATTAAAAAAAATTAATTTCTAACAAAACAAAAAAAAACAGTTTTAAACCAAAAAGATGATTTTTCAATTAAAATCATAAATCTTCAACAACCACAAAATATTTGTTAATAAGGTGTTTGAACCTTTACCCAAATCATTTAATTTGCTACCAAAAAATTCATTTTTAACCAAATAGTTGAATTTTCTATCAAAATAATAAAATTTTCAATCCGAACAAAATTTTTTTAAACAAAACAGTTTAATGTTTTCAGCCAAAAACACGAATTTTTTACACAATAGTTGAATTTTCAAATAAAAACGATCATTTTTCAACCAATAATGGAATAGTTAAACTTTCAGTTAAAAAAATGAATTTAAAAAAAAGGATTTTACAAGAAAATAGTTCAATCTTCCACCAATAAAATGAATTTTTAACCAAGTAATTAAAATTGTAACGAACGAGATGAATTTGCAACAAAAATGATGAATCTTCAATTGAAATCTTCAATTTTTAATTCAAAAAATTAATTCTTAACAAAAAAAAAAACAATTTTGAATAAAAAATATGATTTTTCAATTAAAATAATGAAATTTGAACAAACACAAAATATTTGTTAATAAAGTTATAAAAGTTCATTTTTAACCAAATAGTTGAATTTTCTACCAAAATAATAAAATTTGTAAACCAAAAAAAAATAGCGCAAAACAGTTAAATTTTTCCGCCAAAAACACGAATTTTCTACGAAATAGTTAAATTTTCAACTAACAACTATAAATTTTCAACCAATAATGGAATAATTAAAGTTTCAGTAAAAAATTAATCAATTCTTGATAAAAATAAAACGAATTTTCAACAGAATAGTTCAATATTCAACCAATAAATTGAATTTTCAACAAATTAAATAAACTTTCAATGACCGAGATGAATTTATACAAAAAATGATGAATCTTCAACTGAAATATTGAATTTTTAATTCAAAAATTAATTCCTAACAAAAACAAAACAATTCTAAACCAAAAAGATGATTTTTCAATTAAAATCATAAATCTTCAACAACCACAAAATATTTCTTAATAAAGTGTTTCAACCTTTACCCAAATAATTTAATTTGCTACCAAAAAAATCTTTTTCAACCAAATAGTTGAATTTTCTATCAAAATAATACAATTTTGAAATTTTGAAATTTTGAAAAATTGATTAATTCTTAATTAAAAGAAAACGAATTTTCAACAGAATATTTCAATATTCAACCAATAAAATTAATTCTCAACAAAGTAAATAAACTTTCAATGACCGAGATGAATTTCCAACAAGAATGATGAATCTCCACTGAAATAGTTAAATTTTCAATAGAAAAAAATTAATTGTTAACAAACAAACAAAATTTGATCTGGAAAGATGATTTTTTAATTAAGATTATGAATCTTCAGCAAAAAAGATTATTTTTCAATAAAGGGATTCAACCTTCACCCAAATAATTTAATTTTCTACCAAAAAGTTCATTCTCAACAGAATAATTAAATTTTCTACCAAATAGGTGAATCTTCAAAGCGCTGATGAGACACGCAGACATCTTGCCAGCTGATGTCACAACTTGAAATACCTAATAGTTCAGTTTCCAACCAGAGATGAATCTTCAAAAAAAAGAATTTTCACCAAAAGAGTTCAACATTCAAACAAATAGATGAATTTTCAACCGAATGAACTTTGCCACCAGTTGAATGTCTAAACGGTTAAATGTAGAAATGATTCCAATTGTTTAAATGTTCAACCGGTCAAGCGTGGATCACTAGAAACGGGTCTGGACATGGACATGCACATGGACATGGACATGGATATGGTCATGGATATGGACATGGATATGGATATGGAAGTTCAGCGGGTCGCAGGTTTCCATTAAGATTCTCCCTTCCTGTTTCTCTGGTTGCATGGCATTGCATGGTAGAACCAAACATTATAAGGGGTGTTGAGGTCTGACGATCCCCCATCATCAGAGAGGGTGGCAGGGTGGCAGGCATCTCACTCCCCGAAATCAGGGTGTATTCAGAGAATAGAGTAAACCGCGAGGCCAGCAAACGAGCAAGTGTTCCACCGTGACCAATGGGCTACCCAATGGGCTACCCAGTGGGCTGCTGCACGCATGTGTGCGCTTCTCAATGCGATATTAATATCGCGATTATCATCTACGTATTATCGCAAGTGAAACCCTCATAGCACCCCTGCCCTGACATGCCCTTCTCTGGTCGTTCGGTGGTTCAAATAAGCCACCGACCCAACCCCTCAGTCTGACATTCAATCATACTCTACCACCCTGTTCACCCCCTAATTGCAAGGTGTTTCCAAGTCTTTGACAATCTGAAAGTTATCAACTTGTCAGTAACATCGAAGACTGCACGGTGTTTTTGGATTGTGTTTGTATTTTCGAAACACTCAGAGAAATATCCTTTTGTGACAAAAGGATGTTTCTTGAGACAACTGGAATTTCCTCTTAAATTTAAGAAAGGATTTTCATTTGTCTCGAAGAGAATCTTTTTAAAGCAAACATCTTTTTGTGACAAACTTTAACTAATCTTGCTGACAAATATTTTTGTTTGTGCAGAAAATATATTCACTTAGATAGTGTGTCGATGCTTGATAGCATCCCACTAGATCTTGATTTAAATCGCATTATGAAACCCTTATTGCAAATCATAACTTAATCAAAATAACTAAGCATGAATTTTTAATAGCCAGTAAAACAATAATTCACCATCTTTGAGATTAAATTGGATTAACTGCGAGTTGCCAGTTCTGAAGTTTATTTTCAAAAGATTAATTAATGATCAATGTGCATACCATTTAAAAACTGACAATAGTGTTGTAGCAAAAGTTTATGCTCTCCGAAAGGTCCACAAACAAAATTTAATTTGGAAACTTAATGTTTTCACAGTTGGATTTGCCACTTGCAATTTATCTAAATATATTTCAAATGTTTTAAAATTAGTTTCTATGAACACCAGTTCCTTTTTCAAAAATAGTTTGGAACTTAAAGATATTCTAACAAACATTGATGTAACCTAAAACCCATTCAATAGTTTCCTTAGATGTTTCGATGATAGCATCCCACTAGATCTTGATTTTAATCGCATTATAAAAAACTTATTGCAAATCGTAGGTTAACAAAAATGACTAAGAATGAATTCTTAATAGCGACTAGAACAATAATTCACCATCTTTTACATTGAACTGAATTAACTACGAGTGGCCACTTCTGAAGTTTATTTTCAAAAGATTAATTAATTATCAATGTGCATACCATTTAAAAACTGAAAATAGTGTTACAGCAAAAGTTTATGGTCTCCCAAAGATCCACAAACCAAATTGGAATTGTAAGCTTATTGTTTCCACAGTTAAGTTTGCTACTTGCAATTTATCTGAATATATTTTAAAATTAGTTTCTATGAACACTAGCTCTTTTTAAAAAATAGTTTGGAACTTGAAGATATTTTAACAAACATTGATTTAACCTAAAACGCATTCAATGGTTTCCTTAGATGTTTCGATGATAGCATCCCACTAGATCTTGATTTAAATCGCATTATAAAAAACTTATTTCAAATCATAACTTAACAATAATAACCAAGAATGAATTTTTATTAGCCACTAGAATAATAATTTGCCATCCTTTAGACTGAACTAGATTAACTGCGAGTTACCACTTCTGAAGTTTATTTTCAAAAGATTAATTAATTATCAATGTGCATACAGTTTGAAAACTGACAATAGTGTCATAGCAAAAGCTTATGCTTTCTCAAGGGTCCACAAACCAAATTCAACTTGGAGACTGATTATTTTCACAGTGGGTTCTCCTACTTGCAAATTATCTAAATATATTTCAAATATTTTGAAACCAGTTTCCATAAACACTAGTTTTTTTATGATAAATAGTTCGGAACTTAAAGATATTCTAAAAAAACATTGATGTATCTGAAACCCATTCAATATTTTCCTTAGATGTTGTGTCGATGTTTGATAGCATCCCGCTAGATCTTGCTTCAGACTGTATCAAAGAAAAACTTATTTTAAATCATAACTTGACAATAATAACCAAGAATGAATTTTTATTAGCCACTAGAATAATAATTTGCCATCTTTCAGATCGAATTGAATTAACTGCAGGTGGCCAGTTCTGAAGTTCATTTTCAAAATAATAATTAATGTAAATGTTGAAACCGTTTAAAAACTGATAATAGTATTGTATCAAAAGCTCATGCTCTACCAAAGATCCACAAAATAAATTTAACTTGAAGACTTCTTGCTTCCACAGTTGGTTCGCCCACTTACAATTTACTTAAATATATTTCGAATATTTTTAAACCAGTTTCTATAAACACCAGTTCGTTTATAAAAAATAGTTAAGAACTTAAAGATATTCTGAAAAACATTGATGTAACCTAAAACCCATTTAATAGTTTCCTTAGATGTTGTTTCGATGCTTGATAGCATCCCACTAGTTCTTGATTTAAATCGCATTATAAAAAACTTATTGCAAATCATAACTTAACAAAAATAACTGAGAATTGATTGTTAATAGCCACTAGAACAATAATTTACCATCCTTCAGATTGAACTAGATTAACTGCGAGTTACCACTTCTGATGTTTATTTTCAAAAGATTAATTAATTATCAATGTGTATACCATTCAAAACTGACAGTAGTGATGTAGCAAAAGTTTTTCCTGTCCGAAAGGTCCACAAACCAAATTTAATTTGGAAACTTATTGTTTCCGCAGTTGGGTTTGCTACTTGCAATTTATGTAAATATATTTGAAATATTTTAAAATTAGTTTCTATGAACACTAGTTCCTTTTTAAAAAATAGTTTGGAACTTACAGATATTCTGAAAAAATATCAATGTATCTAAAACCCATTCAATAGTTTCCTTAGATATTTTATCGATGTTTGATAGCATCCCGCTAGATCTTGCTTCAGATTGTATTAAAGAAAAACTTATTTCAAATCGTAACTTAACAATAATAACCAAGAATGAATTTTTATTAGCCACTAGAATAATAATTTGCCATCCTTTAGACTGAACTAGATTAACTGCGAGTTACCACTTCTGAAGTTTATTTTCAAAAGATTAATTAATTATCAATGAGCATACCGTTTGAAAACTGACAATAGTGTCATAGCAAAAGCTTATGCTTTCTCAAGGGTCCACAAACCAAATTCAACTTGGAGACTGATTATTTTCACAGTGGGTTTTCCTACTTGCAAATTATCTAAATATATTTCAAATATTTTGAAACCAGTTTCCATAAACACTAGTTTCTTTATGATAAATAGTTCGGAACCTAAAGATATTCTAAAAAAACATTGATGTATCTAAAACCCATTCAATATTTTCCTTAGATGTTGTGTCGATGTTTGATAGCATCCCGCTAGATCTTGCTTCAGATTGTATCAAAGAAAAACTTATTTTAAATCATAACTTGACAATAATAACCAAGAATGAATTTTTATTAGCCACTAGAATAATAATTTGCCATCTTTCAGATCGAATTGAATTAACTGCGGGTGGCCAGTTCCGAAGTTCATTTTCAAAATAATAATTAATGTAAATGTTTAAACCATTTAAAAACTGACAATAGTATTGTATCAAAAGCTTATGCTCTACCAAAGTTCCACAAAATAAATTTAACTTGAAGACTTCTTGCTTCCACAGTTGGTTCGCCTACTTACAATTTACTTAAATATATTTCAAATATTTTTAAACCAGTTTCTATAAACACCAGTTCGTTTATAAAAAATAGTTGGGAACTTAAAAATATTCTGAAAAACATTGATGTAACCTAAAACCCATTTAATAGTTTCCTTAGATGTTGTTTCGATGCTTGATAGCATCCCACTAGTTCTTGATTTAAATCGCATTATAAAAAACTTATTGCAAATCATAACTTAACAAAAATAACTGAGAATTGATTGTTAATAGCCACTAGAACAATAACTTACCATCCTTCAGATTGAACTAGATTAACTGCGAGTTACCACTTCTGATGTTTATTTTCAAAAGATTAATTAATTATCAATGTGTATACCATTTAAAACTGACAGTAGTGATGTAGCAAAAGTTTTTCCTGTCCGAAAGGTCCACAAACCAAATTTAATTTGGAAACTTATTGTTTCCACAGTTGGGTTTGCTACTTGCAATTTATGTAAATATATTTGAAATATTTTAAAATTAGTTTCTATGAACACTAGTTCCTTTTTAAAAAATAGTTTGGAACTTACAGATATTCTGAAAAAACATCAATGTATCTAGAACCCATTCAATAGTTTCCTTAGATATTTTATCGATGTTTGATAGCATCCCACTAGATCTTGATTTAGATAGCATTAAAGAAAAACTTATTTTAAATTATAAATTAACAAAAATAACTAAGAATGAATTGTTACTAGCCTTTAGAACAATAATTTACCATCTTTTACATTAAACTGGACTGACTGCGAGTTCCCTGTTCTGAAGTTTATTTTCAAAAGATTAATTAATTATCAATGAGCATACCGTTTGAAAACTGATAATAGGGTTGTAGCAAAAGCTTATGCTTTCCCAAGGGTCTACAAACCAAATTTAACTTGGAGACTGATTATTTTCACAGTGAGTTCTCCTAAATGCAATTTATCTAAATATATTTTAAATATTTTAAAATTAGTTTCTATGAACACTAGTTCCTTTTAAAAAAATAGTTTGGAACTTAAAGATATTCTAACAAACATTGATGTAACCTAAAACCCATTCAATATTTTCCTTAGATATTTTGTCGATGTTTGGTAGCATCCCGCTAGATCTTGCTTCAGATTGTATTAAAGAAAAACTTATTTCAAATCATAACTTAACAATAATAACCAAGAATGAATTTTTATTAGCCACTGGAATAATAATTTGCCATCCTTTAGACTGAACTAGATTAACTGCGAGTTACCACTTCTGAAGTTCATTTTCAAAAGATTAATTAATTATCAATGTGCATACCGTTTGAAAACTGACAATAGTGTCATAGCAAAAGCTTATGCTTTCTCAAGGGTCCACAAACCAAATTCAACTTGGAGACTGATTATTTTCACAGTGGGTTTTCCTACTTGCAAATTATCTAAATATATTTCAAATATTTTGAAACCAGTTTCCATAAACACTAGTTTCTTTATGATAAATAGTTCGGAACTTAAAGATATTCTAAAAAAACATTGATGTATCTGAAACCCATTCAATATTTTCCTTCGATGTTGTGTCGATGTTTAATAGCATTCCGCTAGATCTTGATTTGAATCGCATTATAAAACACTTATTGCAAATCGTAACTTAACAAAAATAGCTAAGAATGAATTCTTAATAGCCACTAGAACAATAATTCACCATCTTTTACATTGAACTGAATTAACTACGAGTGGCCACTTCTGAAGTTTATTTTCAAAAGATTAATTAATTATCAATGTGCATACCATTTCAAAACTGACAATAGTGATGCAGCAAAAGTTTATGCTTTCCGAAAGGTAACAAACCAAATTTAATTTGGAAACTTATTTTTTCCACAGTTGGATTTGCTACTTGCAATTTATCTAAATATGTATCAAATATTTTAAAGTCAGTTTCTATAAACACTAGTTCCTTCATAAAATATGTTGAGAACTTACAGATATTTTAAAAAAACATCAATGTAACTAAACCCATTCAATAGTTACCTTAGATGTTGTATCGATGTTTGATAGCATCCCACTAGATCTTGATTTAGATTGCATTAAAGGAAAACTTATTTTAAATCATAACTTAACAAAAATAACTAAAAATGAATTGTTAATAGCCACTAGAATAATAATTTACCATATTTTAGATTAAACTGGATTAACTGCGAGTCACTAGTTCTGAAGTTTATTTTCAAAAGATTAATTAATTATCAATGCGCATACAGTTTGAAAACTGACAATAGTGTTATAGCAAAAGCTTATGTTTTCCCAAAGGTCTACAAACCAAAAACTTGGAGACTGATTGTTTTCACAGTGGGTTCTCCTACTTGCAAATTATCTAAATATATTTCAAATTTTTTGAAACCAGTTTCTATAAACACTAGCTCCTTTATGAAAAATGGTTTAGAACTCAAAGATATTCTAAAAAAACATTGATGTATCTGAAACCCATTCAATATTTTCCTTAGATGTTCTGTCGATGTTTGATAGCATCCCGCTAGATCTGGCTTCAGTTTGTATTAAAGAAATACTTATTTTATATAATAACCAAGAATTAATTTTTGTTAGTCACTAGAACAATAATTAATTAATGATCAATGTATAAAGCATTTAAAAACTGACAATAGTATTGTAGCAAAATCTTATGTTCTTTCAAAGATCCGCAAAATAAATTTAACTTGAAGACTTCCTGTTTCCACAGTTGGTTCGCCTACTTACAATTTATTTAAATATATTTCAAATATTTTGAAACCAGTTTCTATAAACACTAGTCCGTTTATAACAAAATATTTGGGAACTTAAAGATATTCTAAAAAACATCCGTGTACCTAAAACCCATTCAATATTTTCCTTAGATGTTGTGTCGATCTTTGATAGCATCGAACTAGATCTTCATTTAGATTGCATTAAAGAAAAACTTATTTTGAATCATAACGTAACAAAAACAACTAAAAATGAATTATTAATAGCCTCTAGAACAATAATTTACCATATTTTAGATTAAACTGGATTAATTAATTATCAATGTGCATACCGTTTGAAAACTGACAATAGTGTTGTAGCAAAAGCTTATGTTTTCCTAAGGGTCTACAAATCAAATTTAACTTGAAAACTTATTGTTTTCACAGTTGGGTTTGCTACTTGCAATTTATCTAAATATGTTTCAAATATTTTAAACTCAGTTTCTATAAACACTAGCTACTTTATAAAAAATAGTTTGGAACTTAAAGATATTCGAAAGAACGTTGATGTAACCTAAAACTAAATAATTTCCTTAGATGTTGTGTCGATGTTTAATAGTATCCCACTAGATCCTAATTTAGATTGCTTTAAAGAAAAACTTATTTTAAATCATAACTTAACAAAAATAAATAAAAATGAATTCTTAATAGCCACTTAAACAATAATTTACCATCTTTTAGATCGAACTGGATTAATTGCGAGTGGCCAATGTACAAACCGTTTAAAAACTGATAATAGTGTTGTTGCAAAAGCTTATGCTAAAATTATAACTTTTTTATAGAAAATTAAATTTCTTGGTGGAAAATTCATCTCCTGCATTGAAAATTTACTATTCCATTTAAAAAAATTTTATCTTCTTGGTTAAAAAATCACCTTCTGGGTCAAATGTTGAAAACTTTTATAAAAACTTAATTTATTGTTGAACATTCTTTTTTTTTGGATAATGTACAAGTTTTTAATGTTTTTAGGCAATGGATTCTATAGTATAACTGTGCAAATATTTCCATTTTGTTAAAAAATAATTTGTTTGTAACACTGTAAGAAAAACTGAACGAGGCAAAGAAGTTTTATCCTTGCTCACAGATGTTAAGAATGATTTTATAAGAAAATTTTGTTAATAAATAATGAAAAAAAGTTGCTCAAATAGAAACTGAACAGGATTTCGGATAAATAACCAGAATATTCGTAATGAGAAGACTTTTTTTGACCTTTAATACTCAAACAACAAAAACAAAAAATGAATTTTCAATTAAATATTAAAATTTTGAACCAAAGAAAGAAAATTTGGACTAAAATGATGAATCTTCAACAAAAAATGGATTTTTAACAAAGTAGTTTAACCTTCGAGAAAGTAGTTGGATTTTCAACCAAAAAAGATACATTTTCAACTAAAATGACGAATCGTTCTATCTAAAAATTATTAATAACAAATTTTTAGATCCTTTCTGGGTGAACAACTTTTGCCTATTTTTTTTTTGTACCTTGTGTCGTTTTCCAAAAAATTCAATTTTTTCATCTCTTGTGTTATTTTTTACGATTAAAACAAAAACTACGCGTGATGTAAAAAAATTATGAATGACAAATTTGTAGCTCTTTTTGGGATCAGCAACTTTTGTCAATTCATTTTTTTCATAAATTGTGTCGTATGTCTAAAAATTAATTTTTTCATTTTTTAATGTTTTTTACGAATAAAACAAAAATCACGCATCCTATCTAAAAATAATTAATAACAAATTTTTACATCTTTTCTGGTTGAACAACTTTTGTCTGTATATTCTTTTCGTCTATCATGTCGTTTTTCCAAAAGTTTAATTTTTTTTTTTTAATCTTGTTCTTTACGATTAAAAGAAAATCTACTTGTTTTATCTAAAAATTATCATCGACAAATTTTTAGATCCTTTTTGGATGATCAACTGTTGTTTATTAATTTTTTTTTCGTACCTTGTGCCGTTTTCAAAAAAATTTAATTTTTTAATATTTAATGTTATTTTTTACGATTGAAAGAAAAACTACGCGTCCTATAAAAAAATTATCAATGACAAATTTGTAGCTCTTTTTTGGATGAGCAACTTTTGCCCATTCATTTTTTTCATAGTTGGTGTCGTTTGTCCAAAATTTAAATTTTTGATGTTGTTTTTAGTTTTCTAATTTTCAATCAAAGAGATAAATTTTTAACCAGAAGGATAAACTTTCAACCAAGAAGGTTAATTTTCTACCAAAAAAGATTTATTTCTGATAAAATTTTAAAAATTAGAAAACAAAATTTTGAAGGAATTTTCAACCAAAGAAATGAATTTTCAACCAACAATATTAATTTGATACTAAAAAAGTTTAATTTTCAACGAAATAGAGGAATTTTCAACCAAATAAATGAAGTTTATACTGAGGAAGACGAATTTTCAAAAAAATAGCTCCGGTAATTTTTTTTAGGTATATTTTTATTTTGATGGTATTTTACTTTTTTAGGTGAGTTATTTTCGCTATTTTCCCAATGTTTAAATAAAAATAATTCAAACAAAAAAGCTGTCTTACACAAGAGAAAAAATAAAGAATGAAATACTTTGGAACATATTTTGTCATCAGCCCCCCTCTCCAGCAAAATATATTCACAAGAAAGAAAGAGATTGTTTAGAATATTTTTCTCTCCAATGTTTATTTATTATTTGTTTATAACTAAAAAAAGCAAAGCAAAGTTAAACATTTCAGAAAAAACCGTAACTTTCTAGCACTTATCTAAGAGAAAATAGCTATTAACAATAATAAATTGTTTAAACAACAATTTCATCAACCTGCATTAATCATTACCTCACTAAGTTAAAAGTGGACAAAAAGTTAAAAATTTCAGAAATAACCGCAACTATCTGGTATCAATATAGATGAAGATAGTTATCACCAACAATAATTTGTTTAAACAATTATTTTTGCCTAATTTAATTAATTATTAAGTCACTCCAAATGAAAAATAGACAAATAGTTGAAAATTTCAGAAAAAACGCAACTTTCTACCTTGAAGTAAAGAGAATATTATTAACAATAATAATAAATTGTTTAAATAATTATTTTTGTTTACTTGAATCAAATATTACTTCACTATAATTGAAAAGAGGATAAAAAGTTACACATTTCAGAAAAAAAAACCTCAACTATGTGGTATTAATATAGAAGATAGCTATAAACAATGATAATTTGTTAAACAATTATTCTTACTGAATGAAATTAAATATTAACTTACTCCAAGTGAAAAGTGCACAAAAAGTTGAAAATTTCAGAAAAAACCGAAATTTCTAGCATTATTCGAAGATAATATTATTAAAAATGATAATGAATTGTTTAAACAATTATGTTTTGCTAACAATTATTAACTGTCAGTAGCATAATAATAATATTCTTCCTCTGATTGAAAATTTGACAAAAAGTGGGAAATTTAAAAAAAAACACGGCTCTCTATCTCTATTTTAAGAGTAAATTGCTAAAAACGATAATCAATTGTTTAAACAATTTATTATACATCTAATTAAGTAATGAAAAATAGTTGTATTTTTAACCAAACAGTTGAATTTTCACGCCAATTTTCAAGTGAAAAGGTAAATTTTTAGTAGAAATAATTTTAAAAATAGTTTGATTTTAAACAAAGACGAATTTTCAACCAGCAAATATTAATTTTCTCTCAAAAGGATGGATTTTCAAGAAAACGATTTAATTTTTGATCAAAGAGATGGAATTTTAAATTAAAATTATAAATCTTAAATGAAAGAAAAAGAATTTTTCACAAAAAAGTTCAACTTTTAATCCAGAAGTTACATTTTCTCACCAAATAGACGAATTTTCAACAAAGAGAGATTTTTCAGTCCAGAAAGAAAAAAATGTTATCCAAATTGATAAACTTTTGAATCAAAAGACAATTTTTTTGTGAAACAGTTGCATTTTCAACCCGAAAATATTAATTTTCAACAAGAAAGTTCATTTTCAACCGACAGTTGCAGGTTTAACCAAAAAGATTATTTTTCTACCAATAAAGACGAATATTTAAAAAAAAAATTTTCAATTTTCAAGCAAAAATGAAAGAGTTACGTTTTAAGGTGAAAAATTAATTTTTAACTAAAAAAAAAATTTATAACAGAATAGTTGAATTGTCGACGAAAGAGATGTAAAAGAACAAAATTAATTTTTAACTAAGTGGTTCAACTTTTACCCAGATAGTTGAATTTTCCATTCAGAAAAAAAAAAATTTCCGCAAGAAATAGAATAGTTCCAATTTGATTAAAAAACGATCGAATTTCTACCAAAAGAGATGAATTTCTAGTCAAATAGATTATTTTCAACAAAAGAAGTGAATTTTCTTTAGCGAATATTAACAATCATAGATATTATTTATTTTGAGTATATATTTGTTAAAACTCAAACTCAATATCAAACGTGTCTTATTATAGAATTTAAAATTGTTTGTCTTTTGAAAATTATGATAAATTCCAGTGTGTAAAATTGAGGACGATTTCTGTTTCTATCAGCAGCACAAGGGTACAGAATAGGGAATGGTCTTTATGTTTGTCTTTAGAGAAAATAAACAAACATAGATACTATTTTTTAGGTAATATATATTTGCTTAACTCTCAATATTGAAAAATATATTTGTATGAAATTTGAAATTGTTTATCTTTTTAATACTATGCTAAAAACCAGTTTGTAAAAGAAGGCGGATTTCTGTTTCTGTGAGTAGCACAAGAGTATGGAATAGGGAATAGTCGTATTTTTGTCTTCAGAGAATATTAACAATCGTAGATATTATTAATTTTTAGTATATAGTCCTGAAAATTCAAATTCTCAATATCAAAAATGTCTTCTTATACAATTTAAAGTTGTTCATCTTCTCAATATTAGGCTAAGACCCAGTTTCTAAAATGCATAATGATCAAATTTACGTTTGTCTTTAGAGAAAATTACCAAAAGTAGATAATATTTGTTTTAATATTTGTTAAATTCTCAATATCAAAAAATTTCTTATTATAGACTTCAAAATTATTCATCTTTTTAATATTAGGCTAAAACCCAGTTTGTAAAAGCAGGTCGTTTTCTGTTCCAGTCAATACCACAAGAGTATGGAATAGGGTATAGACAAATGTATATTTGTCTTTAGAGAATATTAACAATCATAGATATTATTGATTTTGAGTATATATTCATTAATACTCAAACTCAATATCAAGCGTGTCTTATTATAGAATTCAAAATTGTTCATCTTTTTGATATTAGGCTAAAACCCATTTTGTAAAATGCAAATTGATTTCTGTTTCTGTCAGTAGCACCAGAGTATAGAATAGTCAAATTCATGTTTGACTTTAACGAAAATTAAAAATTGTAAATCATATTTGTTTTAGGTAATATATTTGTCAAAGTATCAATATTAAAGAATGTGTTATTATGGAATTCAAACTTGTTTATCTTCTTAATATTATGGTGAAATACAGTTTATACAATTCAGGACGATTTTTGTTTCTGTCAATAATACAAGATTACAGAATAGGGAATAGTCATATGTATGTTCGTCTTTAAAGAAAATGAACAAATCTAGATACTTTTTTTCAGGTAATATATATTTGTTAATCTCTCAATATTGAAAAATATATTTTTATGGAATTTGAAATTTTTTATCTTTTTGATATTATGCTAAAACTCAGTCTGTAAACTGCAAGTTGATTTCTGTTTCTGTCTGTAGAACAAGAGTATGGAATAGTCAAATTTATGTTCGTCTTTAGAGAAAATTAACAATTGTAGATCATATTTGTTTTAGGTAATATATTTGTTAAACACTCAATATTAAAAAATGTGTTATTATGGAATTCAAAATTGTTCATCATCCTAATATTATGGTAAAATCCAATTTGTAAAAGGATGTCGATTTCTCTTTCTGTTAATGATACAAGATTACAGAATAGGGAATAGTAAAATGTATGTTTGTCTTTGGAAAATATTAACAATCGTAGATATTAAAAAATGCAGGTTGATTTATGTTTCTTTAAGTAGCACAAAAGTATGGAATAGTCAAATTTATGTTTGTCTTTACAGAAAATTAACAATTGTGGATCATATTTGTTCTAGATAATATATTTGTTAACCTCTCAATATTGAAGAATGTGTTATTGTGGAATTCAAAATTGTTTATCTTCTTAATATTATGGTAAAAACCAATTTGTAAAAGCAGGTTGATTTCGGTTTCTTTTTATAGTGCAAGATTACAGAATAGGGAATAGTCAAATGTTTCTCTTTGGAAAATATTAACAATTGTGGATATTATTTGTTTTTAATATATATTTGTTAAAACTCAATATCAAAAAATGTGTTATTATAGAATTTCTAATTGTTTTTCTTTTCAGAATAATGATAAAATCCTGTTTGTAAAATGCAGGAAGATATCTGTTTCTATCAGTAGCACATGGGTAGAGAATAGGGAATGGTCTTTCTGTTCGTCTAGAGAAAATGAACAAACCTAGATACAATTTTTTAGGTAATATATATTTGTCAAACTCTCAATATTGGCAAATATATTTGTATGAAATGTGAAATTGTTTATCTTTTTAATATTATACTAAAACGCAGTTTGTAAAAGAAAGCGAATTTCTGTTTCTGTCAGTAGCATAAGAGTATGGAATAGGGAATAGTCAAATGTATGTTTGGCTTTAGAGAATATTGACAATCGTAGATCATATTTGTTAAACTATCAATATTAGAAAATATATTATTATGGAATTTGAAATTGTTTATCTTCTTAATATTATGGTAAAACCCAATTTGTAAAAGCAGGTCGATTTCTGTTTCTGTAAGTAGCACAAGAGTATGGAATAAGAAATAGTCAAATGTATGTTCGTCTTTAGAGAATGTTACCAATCGTAGATATTATTAATTTTGAGTATATAGTCCTGAAAACTGGAACTCTCAATATCAAAAATGTCTTCTTATGGAATTTAAAATTGTTCATCTTTTCAATATTGGGCTAAACCCCAGTTTGTAGAATGCAGGCTGATTTCTGTTTCTGTCAGTAGCATAAGAGTGTGGAATAGTCAAATTTATGTTTGTCTTTAGAGAAAATTAACAATTGTAGATCATATTTGTTTTAGGTAATATATTTGTTAAACTCTCAATATTAAAGATTGTGTTATTATAGAATTTAAAATTGTTTGTCTTTTCAAAATTATGATAAAATCCAGTTTGTAAAATACAGGACGATTTCTGTTTCTATCAGTAGCACAAGGGTACAGAATAGGGAATGGTATTTATGTTCGTCTTTAGAGAAAATTAACAAACCTAGATACTATTTTTTTAGGTAATATATATTTGTTAAGCTCTCAATATTGACAAATATATTTGGATGGAATTTGAAATTGTTTATCTTTTTAATATTATGCTAAACCCCAGTTTGTAAAATGCAGGTCAATTTCTGTTTTCGTCAATACGACAAGAGTATTGAATAGGGAACAATCGTATGCTTGTCTTCAGAGAATATTAATAATCGTAGATATTATTTATTTTGAGTATATATTCGTTAAAAGTCAAACTCAATATCAAACGTGTCTTACTATAGAATTAAAAATTGTTCATCTTCTCAATATTAGGCTGAAACCCAGTTTGTAAAATGCAGGTTGATTTATGTTTCTTCAAGTAGCACAAAAGTATGGAATAGTCATATTTATGTTTGTCTTTAGAGAAAATTACCAATTGTAGATCATATTTGTTTCAGGTAAGACATTTGTTAAACTCTCAATATTAAAAAATGTGTTATTATGGAATTCAAAATTGTTTATCATCCTAATATTATGGTAAAATCCAATTTGTGAAAGGATGTCGATTTCTCTTTCTGTCAATGATACAAGATTACAGAATAGGTAATAGTCAAATGTATGTTTGTCTTTGGAAAATATTAACAATCGTAGATATTATTTGTTTTGAATATATATTCGTTAAAACTCAAACCCTCGATATAAAAAATGCGTTATTACAGAATTTAGAATTGTTTGTCTTTTGAAAATTATGATAAAATCCAGTTTGTAAAATTCAGGAAGATTTCTGTTTCTATCAGTAGCACAAGGGTACAGAATAGGGAATTGTCATGTTCGTCTTTAGAGTAAATGAACAAAACTATAGTTAAAATTTTATGTATTTTGTTGAGATTTCATGTTTTTTAGTAGAAAATTAATCTTCTGGTTCTAAAATGAAAAATGAAATATAATAAATAATAAAAAAAATATAATAAAATGAAAAACTTTTTCGCTTGCAAATTCAAAAATTTGGTAAAAAAAAAAATTATTTGGTAGAAAAGTCGACCGTTTTGTTAAAAATTCATTTTTTCTTAATGAAAATTAATATTGTTAAATAAAAATTTTACTCTTTCATTTTTGGTTAAAAATTGATTTTTTTTAGTCAACCAATTCAATTATTTAGTTCAACAGTTATTTTGTTAATCTTTTGGTCTAAAAATAAACTTTTTTGTTCGAAAAATCAACTGTTTTGTTAAAATTCCTGTTTTTTTTTATCAAAAATTATTTTGTTAAATGAAAATTTACCTATTCCATTTCTCATTAAAAATTAATCTTTTTATTTTGAAAATTCCACTTTTTTGTTAAAAATGTGTGTATTTTGTTGAGAATTTGTGTTTTGCAGTATAAAATTAATCTTCTGGGTTGAAAATGCAATATTTGGTTGAAAATTCATATTTTCAGCTTGGAAATTCAACGGTTTTGTAGAAAATTTAATTATTTGTTAGGAAATTCAATTATTTGCTGGAAAATTAAATTATTTAGTAGAAATTTCAACAGCTATTAGAAAATCCAATTATTGGTCAGAAAAGTCAACTGTTTTGTTAAAAATTTAGTATTTTTTTATTAAAAATTAATTTTGATTAATGAAAATGTACTTCTTCTGTTTTTGCTAGGAAATTCATCTTTTTTAGCTTAACAATTCAATTATTTAGTTCAAGAGTTATATATTTTATTGAAAATTCGTGTTTTTCAGTAGAAATATAATATTTTGCGTTGAAAATTGATTTGTAAAACTTAATCTTTTTAGTTTAAAAATTTAATTCATTTGGAGAAAGTTAAAAAATTTGGTAAAAAATTGAATTATTTGTCGAGAAATTCAACTGTTTTGTTCGAAAAAAAACTTTGAAAATTAATTCACTTTTATTGAATATTTAATGATGCCATTTTTGGAATGTTTTTTTTTGTCGAGAATTCCTATTTCCGGGTTGAAAATTCTACTGTTTTGTTAAAAATTCTTATTTTATCGAAACTTAGTTTTTTTTTCAAATGAAAGTGTAATTATTCCATTTTTGGTTAAAAATGGATCTTTTTTAGTTTAAAAATTCCACTATTTGTTTAAAAATCTATGTAAGTTTTTGAAATTTCGTCTTTTTAGATAGAAAGTTAATCTTTTTTGTTGAAAATACAACGTTTTAGTTGAAAATTCATGTATTTTATTGAAAATTTCATGTTTTTTTAATAGAAAATTAATCCTCTTAGTTAAAAATTAACTTTTTTCTTGAAAATTCGTCTTTTTGACGTGAAAATTCAACAATTTGGTGTTTTTTAATAGAAAATCAATCTTGTGGTTTGAATCAATACTTTTTTGGTGAAAATTTATATTTTCGCGTTGAAAATTCAAATTGTTTGTTGAAAATCTTGCTTTTTATTAAAAAGTAATTCTTTTAAATGAAAATTTAACTTTTCCAATTTTTTTTCAATTAATTTTTTTAGGTTATCAATTTAATCATTTAGTTCGAAAGCGATTTTGTTGATAATTTGTGTTTTTAGGAGAAAATTAAGCTTTCTGTTCAAGAATGAACTTTTTCGTTGAAAATTCATATTTTCATATTGAAAATTGAACTGTTTGGTTGAAAACTCCTGTTTTTTAAAATTAAAAATCATTTTTAAAATTTTTAAATATGGTTATTTCATTTTTCGTTAATAATTGATCTTTTTTAGTTTAAAAATTCAACTTTTTTATTAAAAATTCATATTTTCAGGCTAAAAATTCAAATGATTTTGAAAAATTCGTCTTTTTGGCTTAAAAATTTAACAATTTGGCAGAAAATTTAATTACTTGTTGGCAACTCAACTGTTTTGTTGACAATTCTTTTTTTTATTGAAAATCAATCTTGTTATATAAAAATTTAACTTTCCCATTTTTGTTTATAAAGTGATCTTTTTTAGTTAAATAATTCAACTAATTATGTTGATAGTTATGTATTTTGTTAATCATCTGCCTTCAAAATCAACTTTTTCTTAAAAATTCAAATGTTTTGTTGAAAATCCTGTTCTTTTATTAAAAATTAATTTTTTTTCAAATGAAAATTTAACTATTCCATTTTTGGTTCAAACTGGATCTTTTTAGTTCAAAAATTCAACTTTTTCGTTGAAAGTGATATATTTTGTTAAAAATCATATTTTTGGCTTGAAAATTAAACTGTTTTGTAGAAAATTCAACAATAGTTAGAAAATTCAATTAATTGGTAGAAAATTCATTAATTTGGTAGAAAATTAAATTCTTTGGTAGAAGAGTCAACTGTTTTATTAAACTTTTATTTATTATTTTGAGAATTCGTATTTTTTAGTATAAAATTATTCTTCTGGATTGAAAATTAACTTTTTTATTGAAATTTATTGTTTTATTATTAAAAATTATTTTGTAAATGAATCTTGGTTGAAAATTCAACTGTTTTGTAAGTATTCTTCTTCGTTAAAATTTTTTGATATTATGCTAAAACCCAGTTTGTAAAATGCAGGTCGATTTTTGTTTCTGTCAGTAGCACGAGAGTATGGAATAGGGAATACGCAAATGTAGGTTTGTCTTCAAAGAATATTATCAATCGTAGTTATTAATAATTTTGAGTATATAGCTCTGAAAACTCAAACTCTCAATATCAAAAATGTTCTCTTATGGAATTTAAAATTGTTCATTTTTTTTTTAATATTAGGCTAAAACCCAGTTTGTAAAATGCAGGTTGATTTTTGTTTCTGTCAGTAGCCCAAGAGTATGGGATAGTAAAATTTATGTTTGTCTTTAGAGAAAATTAACAATTGTAGATCATATTTGTTCCAGGTAATATATTTGTTAAACTCTCAATATTAAAGAATGTGTTATTATGGAATTCAAAATTGTTCATCTTCTTAATATTATGGTAAAACCCAATTTGTAAAAGCAGGTCCATTTCTGTTTCAGTCAATAACACAAGAGTATGGAATAGAGAATAGTCAAATGTATATTTGTTTTTAGAGAATATTAACAATGATATATATGATTTATTTTAAGTATACATTCGTTAAAACTCCATCTCAATATCAAACGTGTCTTATTATAGAATTTTAAATTGTTCATCTTTTCAATATTAGGCTAAAAATTAGTAGCACGAGAGTATATGGAATAGTCAAATGTATGTTTGTCTTTGGGAAATATTAACAATCGTAGATATTATTTGTTTTGAGTATGTATTCGTTAAAACTCAAACCCTCAATATCAAAAAATGTGTTATTATAGAATTAAAAATTGTTTATCTTTTTAATATTAGGCTAAATCCCAGTTTGCAAAACGCAGGTTGATTGTTGTTGCTATCAGTAGCACAAGAGTATGGAATAGTCAAATTTGTGTTTGCCTTTAGAGAAAATTAACAACTGTTGATCGTATTTGTTTTAGGTGATATATTTTTTAAATTCTCAATATTAAACAATGTCTTATTATGTAATTCAAAATTGTTTATCTTCTTAATATTATGGTAAAACCCCATTTGTAAAAGCAGGTTTCTGTTTCTGTCAATAGTACAAGATTACAGAATAGGGAATTGTCAAATGTATGTTTGTCATTGGAAAATATTAACAATCGTAGATATTATTTGTTTTGAGTATATATTTGTTAAAACTCAAACTCTCAATATCAAAAAATGTGTTATTATAGAATTTAAAATTGTTTGTCTTTTCAAAATTATGATAAAATCCAGTTTGTAAAATTCAGGACGATTTCTGTTTCTATCAGTAGCACAAGGGCACATAATAGGCAATGATCTTTATGTTCGTCTTTAGAGAAAATGAACAAACCTAGATACTATTTTTTTAGGTAATACATATTTTTTAAACTCTCAATATTGACAAATATATTTGTATGGAATTTGAAATTGTTTATTTTTTTAATATTATGCTAAAACTCAGTTTGTAAAAGAAGGCGGATTTCTGTTTCTGTCAATAGCACAAGAGTATGGAATAGGCAATAGTCGTATGTTGGTCTTCAGAGAATATTAACTATCGTAGATATTATTAATTTTGAGTATATAGTCCTGAAAATTCAAATTCTCAATATCAAAAATGTCTTCTCATAGAATTTTAAATTGTTCATCTTTTCAATATTAGGCTAAAACTCAGTTTGTAAAATGCAGAATGATCAAATTTACGTTTGTCTTTAGAGAAAATTAACAAAAGTAGATAATATTTATTTTAATATTTGTTAAATTTTCAATATCAAAAAATGTGTTATTATGGAATTCAAAATTGTTTATCTTTTTAATTTTAGAGTAAACCCCAGTTTGTAGATTGCAGGTCAATTTTTGTTTCTGTCAATAGTACAAGATTACAGAATGGGGAATAGTCAAATGTATATTTATCTTTAGAGAAAATTGACAATTGTAGATCATATTTATTTTAGGTAATATATTTACTTAACTCTCAATATTAAAGAATGTGTTATTATGGAATTCAAAACTTTTCATCTTTTTAATATCATGGTAAACCCCAATTTGTAGAAGCAGGTCAATTTTTGTTTCTGTCAATAGTACAAGATTACAGAATGTGGAATAGTCAAATGTATATTTGTCTTTAGAGAAAATTAACAATTGTAGATGATATTTTTTTAGGTAATATATTTGTTAATCTCTCAATATTAAAGAATGTGTTATTATGGAATTTAACATTGTTTATCTTCTTAATATTCTGGTAAAATTCAGTTTGTAAAATGCAGGACGATTTCTGTTTCCGTCAATGAGACAAGTATGGAATAGAGAATAGTCGTATGTTTGTCTTCAGAGAATATTAACAGTCGTAGATATTATTAATTTTGAGTATACAGTCCTGAAAACTGAAACACTCAGTATCAAAAATGTCTTCTTATAGAATTTAAAATTGTTCATGTTTTCAATATTAGGCTAAATCCCAGTTTGTAAAATGCAGAATGATCAAATTTACGTTTGTCTTTAGAAAAAATTAACAAAAGTAGATAATATTTGATTTGATGTCTGTTAAATTCTCAATATTAAAAAATGTGTTATCATGAAACTCAAAATTGTTTATCTTTTCAATCTTAGGGTGAAACCCAGTTTGTAGATTGCAGGTCAATTTCTGTTTTTGTCAATAGTAGAAGATAGCAGAATGGGGAATAGTCAAATGTATATTTGTCTTTAGAGAAAATTAACAATTGTAGATCATTTTTGTTTCAGGTAATATCTTTTTTAAGCCCTCAATATCAAAGAATGTGTTATTATGGAATTCAAAATTGTTCATCTTCTTAATATTCTGGTAAAACCCAATTTGTAAAAGCAGGTCGATTTCTGTTTCTGTCAATAGTACAAGATTACAGAATAGGGAATAGTCAAATGTATGTTTGTCTTAGGAAAATATTAACAATCGTAGATATTATTTGTTTTGAATATATATTCGTTAAAACTCAAACCCTCAACATCAAACGTTTCTTATTATAGAATTTGAAATTGTTCATCTTCTCAATATTAGGCTGAAACCCAGTTTGTAAAGTGCTGGTTGATTTCTGTTTCTGTCAGTTGCACAAGAGTATGGAATAGTCAAATGTATGTTTGTCTTTAGCGAAAATTAACAATTGTAGATCATATTTGTTTCAGGTAATATATTTGTTAAACTCTTAATATTAAAGAATTTGTTATTATGGAATTCAAAATTGTTTATGTTCTTAATATTATGGTAAACCCCAATTTTTAAAAGCAGGTCGATTTCTGTTTCTGTCAATAGTAAAAGATTACAGAATAGGGAATAGTCAAATGTATGTTTGTCTTTGGAAAATATTAACAATTGTAGATATTATTTGTTTTGAGTATATATTCGTTAAAACTAAAACTCTCAATATCAAAAAATGTGTTATTATAGAATTTAAAATTGTTTGTCTTTTGAAAATTATGATAAATTCCAGTTTATAAAATTCAGGATGATTTCTGTCTCTATTAGTAGCACAAAGGTACAGAATAGGGAATGGTCAAATTTATGTTCGTCTTTAGAGAAAATAAAGAAACCTAGATACTATTTTTTAGGTAATATATATTTGTTAAACTCTCAATATTGACAAATATATTCCTATGGAATTTGAAATTGTTTATCTTTTTAATATTACTCTAAAACTCAGTTTGTAAAATGCAGGCCAATTTATGTTTCTACCAATACGACAAGAGTATGGAATAGTGAATAGTCGTATGTTTGTCTTCAGACAATATTAACTATCGTAGATATTATTAATTTTGAGTATATAGTCCTGAAAATTCAAATTCTCAATATCAAAAATGTCTTCTTATACAATTTAAAATTGTTCATCTTTTCAATATTAGGCTAAAACCCAGTATCTAAAATGCAGAATGATCAAATTTACGTTTGTCTTTAGAGAAAATTAACAAAAGTAGATAATATTTGTTTTAATATTCGTTAAATTCTCAATATTAAAAAATGTGTTATTATGGAATTCAAAATTGTTTATCTTTTTAATTTTAGAGTAAAACCCAGTTTGTAGATTGCAGATCGATTTCTGTTCCAGTCAATACCACAAGAGTATGGAATATGGAATAGTCAAATGTTTATTTGTCTTTAGAGAAAATTAACAATTGTAGATCATATTTGTTTTAGGTATTATATTTGTTAAACTCTCGATATTGAAGAATGTGTTATTATGGAATTAAAAATTGTTCATCTTCTTAATATTATGATAAAACCCATTTTGTAAAAGCAGGTCAATGTTTGTTTCTGTCCATAGTACAAGATTACAGAATAGAGAATAGTCAAATGTATTTTTTCAGGTAATATATATTTGTTAGTCTTTCATTATTGACAAATATATTTGTACGGAATTTGAAATTGTTTATTTTTTTGATATTGTGCTAAAGCCCAGTTTGTAAAATGCAGGTTGATTTCTGTTTTTGTCTGTAGTACAAGAGTATGGAATAGTCAAATTTATGTTTGTCTTTAGAGAAAATTAACAATTGTAGATCATATTTGTTTTAGGTAATATATTTTTTAAACTCTCAATATTGAAGAATGTGTTATTACAGAATTCAAAATTGTTTATCTTCTCCATATTATGGTAAAATCCAGTTTATAAAATTCAGGACGATTTCTGTTTCCGTCAGTAGCACAAGGGTATAGAATAGGGAATACTCAAATGTATGTCTTTAGAGAATATTAAGAATCGTAGATAATATTTGTTAAACTCTCAATATCTAAAAACGTGTTATTATGGAATTTTAAATTGTTCATGTTTTCAATATTAGGCTAAAACCCAGTTTGTAAAACGCAGGTTGATTTTTATTGTTTTGTAGCACAAGAGTATGAAATAGTCAAATTTATGTTTGTCTTTAGAGAAAATTAACAATCGTAGGTCATATTTGTTTTAGGGAATATATTTGTTAAAGTCTCAATATTAAAGAATGTGTTATTACAGAATTCAAAATTGTTTATCTTCTCAATATTATGGTGAAAACCAATTCGTAAAAGCAGGTCAATTTCTGTTTCTGTCAATAGTACAAGATTACAGAATAGGGAATAGTAAAATGTATTCGTCTTCAGAGATCATATTTGTTTCAGGTAATATATTTGTTAAACTCTCAATATTAAAGAATGTGTTATCATGAAATTCGAAATTGTTTATCTTCTTAATATTCTGGTAAAATTTAGTTTATAAAATGCAGGACGTTTTCTGTTTCTCTCAATAAGACAAGAGTATGGAATAGAGAATAGTCGTATGTTTGTCTTCAGAGAATATAAACAATCGTAGATATTATTGATTTTGAGTCTGAAAACTCAAACCCTCAATATGAAAAATGTCTTCTTATAGAATTTAAAATTGTTCATTATCTTAATATTAGGCTAAAACCCAGTTTGTGAAATGCGGGTTGATTTCTGTTTCTATCAGTAGCACAAGAGTATGGAATAGTCAAATTTATGTTTGTCTCTAGAGAAAATCAACAATTGTAGATCATATTTATTTTAGGTAATACATTTGTTAAACTCCCAATATTAAAGAATGTGTTATTATGGAATTCAAAACTGTTCATCTTT